>JAVYIG010005099.1:0-144664 GCA_035222895.1 Strongylocentrotus droebachiensis | reverse complement strand
CTCTCACCGTCTCCATCCCTCTCATCATCTCCATCCCTCTCATCATCTCAATCCCTCTCATCATCTCCATCCCTCTCATCGTCTCCATCCCTCTCATCATCTCAATCACTCTCATCATCTCCATCCCTCTCATCATCTCAATTCCTCTCATCTCCATCCCTCTCATCATCTCTATCCCTCTCATCATCTCCATCCCTCTCATCATTTCAATCCCTCTCATCATCTCCATCCCTCTCATCATCTCCATCCCTCTCACCGTCTCCATCCCTCTCATCATCTCCATCCCTCTCATCATCTCCATCCCTCTCATCATCTCCATCCCTCTCATCATCTCCATCCCTCTCATCATCTCAATCCCTCTCATCATCTCCATCCCTCTCATCATCTCAATCCCTCTCATCATCTCCATCCCTCTCATCATCTCCATCCCTCTCATCATCTCAATTCCTCTCATCTCCATCCCTCTCATCATCTCTATCCCTCTCATCATCTCCATCCCTCTCATCATTTCAATCCCTCTCATCATCTCCATCCCTCTCATCATCTCCATCCCTCTCACCGTCTCCATCCCTCTCATCATCTCCATCCCTCTCATCATCTCAATCCCTCTCATCATCTCCATCCCTCTCATCATCTCCATCCCTCTCATCATCTCCATCCCTCTCATCATTTCAATCCCTCTCATCATCTCCATCCCTCTCATCATCTCCATCCCTCTCACCGTCTCCATCCCTCTCATCATCTCCATCCCTCTCATCATCTCCATCCCTCTCATCATCTCAATCCCTCTCATCATCTCCATCCTCTCATCATCTCCATCCCTCTCATCATCTCCATCCCTCTCATCATCTCAATCCCTCTCATCATCTCCATCCCTCTCACCATCTTCATTCCTCACACCGTCTCCATCCCTCACCAATCCCTCTCATCAACAGCGTCTTCATCCCTTACATCATCAACATTGTCTCCTTCCCTCTCATCATCTCCATCCCTCCATCGTCTCCATCCCTCTCATCGTCTCCATCCCTCTCATCATCTCCATCCCTCTCATCATCTCCATCCCTCTCATCATCTTCATCCCTCTCATCATCTCCATCCCTCTCGACTCCATCCCTCTCATCATCTCCATCCCTCTCATCATCTTCATTCCTCACACCATCTCCATCCCTCACCAATCCCTCTCATCAACAGCGTCTTCATCCCTTACATCATCAACATTGTCTCCTTCCCTCTCATCATCTCCATCCCTCACCAATCCCTCTCGTCTCCATCCCTCTCATCAAAGAAAGAAGACGATTCGTTATATCGTCCTCGACTCTTAAACCTTGTTTGAATTCAGTCCCCCCCCCCCTCCCTCTCGCGCAAAGCGCGGAAGCTTTGACGTTTTATTACATTTTTAGAGAAAGAAGACGATTTGTTTTACCGTTCTCGACTGTAAATCCTTGTCTGAATTCAGTTTCCCCGCTCCCGCGCGAAGCGTGGAAGCGTTGACGTTTCATAAATTATTAGAGAAAGAAGACGATTCGTTGTACCGTTCTCGACTCTTAATCCTTATCTGAATTCAGTTCCGTCCCCCCTTCCCGCGCAAAGCGCGGAAGCTTTGATGTTTCATTAAATAATTAGAGAAAGAAGACGATTCGTTTTTACCGTTCTCGACTCTAAAGCCTTGTCTGAATTCAGTTTCCCGCTCCTGCGCGAAGCGTGGAAGCGTTGACGTTTCATAAATTATTAGAGAAAGAAGACGATTCGTTGTACCGTTCTCGACTCTTTATCCTTATCTGAATTCAGTTCCGTCCCCCCTTCCCGCGCGAAGCGCGGAAGCTTTGATGTTTCAATAAATAATTAGAGAAAGAAGATTCGTTGTACCGTTCTCGACTCTTAATTCTTTTTCTTCCCACGTCCTCTTCCTTTTTTCTTTTTTTTTCTCTCTTTTTTTTTTGGGGGGGGGGGGGGGGGGCGACCGCCCCCACTGCCCCCCCTGGCTACGCGCCTGCCCCTCCAAAATAAAAGAAGAAGGCGATTCTTCAGCTCACTTCTCTTACAGTACTAGGCTAGGCCCTTACGAGAGATCTAGCTATTTATCAAGTCTTTAACTTTTAGGAGTAAAATATGATTATCTGATTATGAAAAAGAAAAATTCCATTCCTTCATTAATCGAATATTCTACTCTGAATGACTAATCTAGTATATGATAATGATTTAGATATAGATCTAGGTCTAGTTTACTCCCTAAATCAAATTGGATATTCTACTCGGAATAAATAATGATAATACAGTAGATATAGATCAAGTTTGATTAGTTATACTCACATCACTCGATCAAATTGGGCAGTACTACAACCATGCGAAATGCAGTGCAGCGGCCCGGTACGGGCGCAGAGTCTGAATTCCCCCGCCGACCCGGCCGGCGGCGCTGTACGGCTAGCTGCACACTGAGCTGAGCTGCTGCGGTAGCACTAGGCAGTAGTCTGCTAATTTACGGCCAGGACGAAAGAATGTGAACAAACATCAACCATCTCGTCTAAAATGTACTATATTCGACTTCTCAATAATGAAATTTGTGTCAGGAATAAAAAATAGACCTTCATACGAGATAAAAATGATATTTTTGCAGTGATTTACCGACAAAAACACTGCTCGAATTTCAGTGGTCCGAGTAGATACAACGCACATTTAATGTACGTGCGGCAATGGGGATTGCGAGCTGTGAGTAAATTGTCCGAAATGTCATTTTTTTGTCATTTTACCTAAAGATAAGTTATAGATTGTCTTCATTGGTATCATTTAACACAATTACATTAAAGATTTTGGTTGGAAAGGGCATTATTAAGTCACAAAGAGTACAAACATATACACATTGGTATCTCTCGATCGATTAATCAGGTCGGGACATCTCGGCCCAGTTTTTTCAGCTGGGCCGAGTAGTCCCGTGGGCCGAGTTAGCCCGACTCCGTCACTCCTGCGCGTTGTTGGTCGGCTAACTAACTTCGCATCGACCGAGCTTGAAATTGAATGACGGAGAACATATTTTTTATAAATCGAAATGCCTCCTACAATTCAGAGTGGGGACAGAAAGGATCGAGAAAGGAAGTGAGTACATTAATAATCATGAATTTGTTTGGCCTTCTCATGAAATATGATGACACGGGTCATCGAGTGTTCACAGCTAGCCGACGGCGACGCGACGCGACAGCGCAGCGCACTGACTGCACAGCCACAGGCACAACAGCTGCAGCTCAGCCCTGTGTCTGTGACACTGACACACATTTGCGTGTATGGGCATGATGCTGATGGGGAGGTGGAATTCGAATTCCCCATCCCATGCATAGCCAGGCTGTAGGGCGCTTGTCCGAGAATGAGGATCGTTCGCATAAATGAGTTTATACTCGTGAACGTGGATAAATTGCACCCTAAAAAATAGGCGCCAAATAGATCTACGCCTACGGACTGTCCATATTTTCGCGGACGTTTCCTGGTCCACGCGCTGGCTATGTGAAAAAAGGGATTCTGCGTAATAAAATACCCCCAGTTCACTGTAGATCTATATCACTCATTTAACGGGAAATTCAATGTGAAAAGCACCAAGAAAATCATCTCGGAATCAGTTTTTTTGCATTCATCGCGCGGATCGGAAATAAGAATCATCTGCGAAAATGCGGAATGATTATTATTTTTTGCAGACGCATATGTCCGCGTTTACAGAGACGATCCTCATAATTTGAAAAAGATAATTTTTTGGGAAACAATTTAAATTGAAACGGTATTAACGGCAGATATTCACTTGAATGGTCACACTAGATCGACCTATTTTCTCCCATTTTGTACATCATTTTGCTCATTTTTTTATTTATTGTTTGTTGCATAACTTCGCCTCGTGTTACACTATGACAGTGGTTGACCCATCATTTTGAAGTATTTTGAAGCACTTCCAGACTGAGAAAAAATTGTTATCATTAAGTCATTAACATAGCTCAACAATTTCATGAAACTGCCTACCATTGGCATTGTGCACTCTGAGTCTTACTCTTGACTTTTGTCTTGTAGTCTATATACTAAATCAAATGAAATTGAAATGGGTCAGCGTTTTGTCATGAAAATTGCATGTTGTTAGCTCATTATCATCAGAATCATTTGGAAGAGCTATCATTACGGTAACAAATTTCCTTATTTCTGGTTCAATTCTTGACCAATTTTAACATGCTTTGTATGAATAGAAAGAAGAGTCCACTCGCAAACTCCAAAAGCAGTCTGCAAGTTTTTGTCATATGCGTTTGCAGGAATGGGTGATTATGTAAGCACTATGTTGAAGCACACCAAGTGTGATGTTATAATAGAATGCACTTGCCTGGGGCTGGTTCATTGTTCATGCCTAGGATGGTGAGATAAATATAACTCATTTTAAATTTTATCAAATATTTACTGAACTTATCCAAATAATCAGACTGATTTCTACTGCCGTAAAGAGTTGAAGATGCCAGTATTTTTGCTGTTCAGGAGATTACAGATCTGACAGCTTTGTGAAAGTTTTAAGTGTAACAGATTTTTCTAGTCTTAATGCAAAATGTGTCTAATGTTTCCCATCTTATTTCTATCGTTCTCTACAGATCCCGATCAACAACAGGCCCAGCAAGGTAAATGAATCATCCTGTCTTTATGTCAAGTAGTTACTTCAAAATTATATTATGAGAAAAGATGAAATCAATATTTCAATATGAAAACTAAGTAATGCTAAATGAAAGTGATAATCGTTTCCCATGTTGCCAATACTCATCGGCTCCAAAGCCTCCCAGTAAAAGTCTTAAAATAGATGAGCCACATTTATGGTGCTCATAGTGTCATCATTCAACAAAATCTTAGTATTATTTAATGTTTATCTAGAGTGGCAGTTTTAAATGATATCTTGTGAAAGCAAATTCATGTCATACTATGGTGTAAAACCATCTTCTCATAAAGGTGACCAGGCATTTGATTTATGAATAGTTCAGGATAGGTCCAGATATCATACTTGAATACCTTGTAAGAACGGGGGAAATATGTGTATTTGCACTTTTGGGAGATACTAAAGTTTTAAAATAAAAATTAGAGTAGTCATAAGTTGTCATACTCTACATGTATTATTATCATTATCAGTTGAATATGTACTTGGAGACAGCAAGTAAATATTCAGATTTTCTTTTCAGTCAAAGTTGCCATACCTACTCTACATGTATTATTATCACTATCAGTTGAATCTGTACATAGAGACAGCAAGTAAATTTTCAGATTTTCTTTTCAATCAAAGTTGCCATACTCTACATGTATTATTATCACTATCAGTTGAATATGTACTTAGAGACAGCAAGTAGATTTTACTGATTTTTTCTTTTCAATCAAGGTCTGACATTGTTTGTCGAGTCAAGTATGCCAACTCCCTTCCGGACATCCCGTTTGATCCCAAGTTCATCACCTACCCGTTTGAGGGCAATCGCTTCGTCCAGTACAACGCCACATCGCTGGAGAGAAACTACAAGCATGAACTGCTGGCCGAGCATGACCTGGGGGTGACCATTGACCTCATCAACCCAGACACGTACAGAATCCCTGGTAAGCTTTGGTTCGATTGGGTCTTGCCTCACTGTAAAACCATGATGATTAACTTACTCTGTTCACATTGATGTATATTTCATATGTATTGTAATTTGTAGGTTTATTTTGAATTTTTTGTTTTGTTTAATTTATGTAATTGTTTATCTTGTACTTTGTTTGTTATAGCGCTTTAGACTTTGGTGGTAAGCCTTTATATAAGCACCGTTTTAATTAGTAGTAGTATTACCAGAAACTTCTGTGTGCATGAAATGTTTGCCAATTCAATGATTTAACATTTGTCTTGTAGAAATTGATTCATTTCTAAAGTGAATCCTGCATAAGCCCTCTAAAGGTAGAATCAAATGCGTATATATCAGTAAATATCTAATGTAAAAGTAGTGTTGACACTGCATATTAACCCTATCTTTGTTCTCATTGTAGAGGAACATGTAGAATTGGACCCGGCAGATGAGAAATTACTTGAGGAGGAGATTGCGACACCAGGAGATTCTAAGAGGTGAGTTATTTAGTTATGTATTGTTTCCTCACATACAATAACTTGTGAGAAATTATCAGTTTTCAAAACATGTTTGTAGGTTTACAAGTGTTTGCATATGGTTTGAGCTGCTTGAAGCAGTCAATGGTTGAGTAGATACTATTTATTGCTAGTAGATGGTACAACTTGAAAACAAATACATTATTTTTATATCAGAATTCTGAATATGTACCCCTCCTGTTATGGCAAGGTGGGTTATTGGTAGGGAATATTTCTCTACTATGCTAGAAATCTCTTCTTTTATTGAGCATGGTTAAATTAAAGAATTCATTTATGTCTGTTTATAGACCTTCAATTAAGAGGAAGAGTTACATGCAAGTTATATGCCTTTGTCCTCTTTTAGCATGAGAAAAAGAAAAGAAAAAAAGAATGATATGACAATGAGCACTACCAGGTGGTAAAAATGTAGAGAATAAAATGCATGTACTCGTCATATCAAGGTTTATATCTGAAAGAATTTCTATCCATGTATGTTTGATAGATAAATTTTAAGCACAAAAATATTTATTACTCAAATTCTACATGTTCATTTTTAGTTTAATATAGCTGCAAAACTTCATACGAAACAAGAATAATTGCTCAATTTTGTGAAAGGAAGAAATATAACATCCTGTATAAATGCCTCTATTTGCATGCAGATCTCGGCAACATTCCAAGAGTGTTTCATGGCTGAGGAAGACAGAATACATCTCCAGTGAATACAACAGATCACAACACAGCAAAGACAAAGTGGAAACAAAGTAAGTTAGAAAATTGTCACTTTACATTTATTTTGTATGTGTAATATTGTAATGATTATATATTTGTTTTAATCAATATTTTTTCTAGAATGTGTTTTTATCTTTGTTGAGAAAAATAGTAAAGTAATGATTTATTTAACATGGGAGAAGGGGGGGGGGGGGGGGGCTTTGGCTTTAAGTCCTGTCAGATGTATTTTCATGACCAAAGCGGAGAGCATTATTACCATGACATGTTTATAAACTCTGGAGTTCCTGTTACAAGACCACTGCGCTGCCATCGAGCCGTCAGTTATGTAAGACTGAGTTCACTGATAATAATATCAACATCATTTGTAATGACAACGAAAATAAGATGAAACCCATTTGGTATGAAAAAATCTTTTGACACCGTCTGCTTTTTTCCATATCTCTATACAGAGTCGGCCATCATCTCAAGAAACAATTCACTGAAGAGAATCTTTATAAGGTAAAGTCAATTTTTCTGTACACAATCTCTCATTATATGAGACAGGAGCCCTTCTTTTCCAATGTTGTTGCTGTGTTATAAGGGTAGATGTGTGCCAGTGCAAGGCTTCACACTGACTTTTTTGGAAAGGGGTTTGGATTGATCTTTTTACAATCTGTATGCATGAGCCTTATGTTAAAATGTCAAAATCTTGAGGGTCTGGACTAGTATCGAGCCCTGGCTAGTGTCTTAATCAGAGCTGCCAACTAGTACGGATTTCCCGTAATTGGTACGGAAATTAACGACCATTACGGCAGTACGGAATGTTGTCTAAAAATTACGGATTTTTTTTTTTTTTTTTTTTTTTGCGCATAGGGATCTATCGTAGCAAGTACTGTACAGTATGGTGGCCATCCAGCACTCGCTGCATGAGAAAGATGGAAAATTATCAAGTATTCTCTTAATAGAAGCCAATTTTTCATTGAAAACTTATGTGTTGTGATGAACTGAAAATCAATATTTAGCAACTTTGTGGGAGTAAAATCACATCAAATTTCAGATAATCATGCGTCCGCTTGCCATTCTTTTAAGATTCATGGCGCCGCATAGGAAATTACTGATTTATTCCCCAAATTACTGATTTTGAGCCTTATGGTTACTGATTTTCTGTTCTGGAGGTTGGCAGCTCTGCTTAATATTTCTAAGAGAATTCTATTTTGATGAGCTTCCAGGGAGATTTCTTACTAATAAAATGAACATAAGTAAGACCCCAATAATCTTTCCATCAGGATAATTGTGATTTTGTCAAATACAATGTAAAAATGTGTTATGCAATGTATAGTTACAAATCATAGTTTTGATATTAACAATTAGAATTTATACAATTAACAAGATTGAATGTACAGGTATACATATAGTTCTCTATATTTAATACAACTGAATTTATACAGAGGCTTATCACTCAAACTGCCCTATTTTCTTTGAGTAAGAAGTCTCTTTGAATCTTTGAATTTTCAAATACCTTATAATCAGTTGTGTGTCTTCTTTCAATTATTCAAATCCACTTTATATATTGCAATTATATTGATATAGAATGCCTTTGATTCAGAGGTTTTGATCACCAAGATGTTTTTACTTCTTTTAAACAGGACCGCAGCAACCAGATTAGTGCAATCCAAAAAACATTTGAAGATGCTAAGAAACCAGTAAGTATTCTTAGCTTTCGAAAGTTTAAAATTCCTTAGAAAAATCATGGAAGGAAAAAATATTACAATGTGAAGTAATGGAAAGTAAAATATATAGAGATTTGAACAATTTTGTATAAGTAGCTCTAATGTCTGTTCTAATTGATATGTTTGATGCATTTGTTCAATATGTAATGTAATTATATTTTGTTTGTTAATTTATAAAGCGCTATGTAAATATTAATTATTATTATTATTATTATTTTATAAGTGTTTATTATTAGGAAAGTTTTATTAGAATAATGTATCATGTATAATATTGTTGTAACTTATAGGTTAACATTACCGGTACTTTGTATTTTTGTTTAGCACTTAGAAACATTGTATTAAGCGCTTTATAAATGTTTATATTATTTGTGAATGCATTGGATTGAAGAGAAAGCTGGGGTATTTTTAGTCACGGAAATGAAAGCCAGTGCTCGGCATAATTATGTGAAGACAAATTCTTTCATTTATGTGTGATGATGGTGTATATATGCAACTATGTTTTCTCAAACATTCCTTCTGCTCATTATTGATTATCTTTTATTGTCCTATCTCTCATTAGATTGAAACACATTACAGCAAGCCTCATGTCACTCCAGTTGAGATCTTGCCTGTCTTCCCCGACTTTGAGGTAATAATTGAAATCAAAAGATGTGCAATCCATCGTTTGAAGAAGTTTTGAGATGTATTCAGAGTATGAATTGAAGATGATGGTTTAGTCATTTACCTGATTAATACTACACCATGTACTTATGTGCTGTATTTTTTACAATCATGTATCACAGTAGTCTTTTCAGAATAGTAGAATGAAAGGGTGCATTTCTTTTCACAATATGATTAAGATGGAAATGAATGTACGCACTACATACACCTTGAGATAAATTGTTAATGTAACACATTTTAGTACAGGGTGGTGAAATTGATGTACCGGTATACACAGTTCAAATAAGCTACTTTCTAGAACTAAAAACACTGTTTCTTTAAATCTATTATTTCTTTCAGTCATTTTAGCATTAATTTGGCCTAAAATGTGGAGTAGTTATTAATCATGTTGAAGTTACTGATATGAATTTCCACTCTATATTTCTAATTTATTTCTATTGCTGATTAACTTTGTATAATTCTGGAATAATTGTAGACATGTTTCCATTTTGTGTGTGTTCTCTGTTTTCTATATTGTATAAAATCTGTATCTTATGTGCTTTTTTATGGATTTGAATTGAAATAAAACTTGAAACTTGAAATGATTATTATCTTTGACTATAGACCTGGATACACCCATGTGCTCAAGTCATCTTTGATTCTGATCCTGCTTTGAGAGATAAATCTTCGCACCAACAGCTGGAGGAGATGTCACAGGCTATGATCAGGTGGGTCAGTGTGGTGCAGCTTGCGTTTATGTTGTGAACAGTCATTGGCGTATCGACGGGGGTGTTTTGGAATTTTAAAGACACCCTTTATTTGTGTTTTATCTATGCCCCCCCCCCCCCCCTCATTGACCCCCCCCCCCCCCCCAAAAAAAAAGGATTTATTGGGCAAAAAAATCCTGGATACGCCCTTGTGTACAGTCAAACCTGTGCATTTATATCACTGTCCAAGGGAAACAAAAGCTGTATGCACACGTTCAGTAAGTTCAGATTTTGATGGGAAATACTGTTCAAGGGAAATGAAGAGGTCTTTGGTGCAGGTTTGACTGTATGATGAACATTGTACAATTTTAAGGGTTTGTTTTGTGTGTGGTTTTGGTGCTTTTAGGAGTTGATGATTGCCCGACACTTTCATTTCATAGTGGTGGGATGAGTAGCCATTTGATGACTTCAAAATATATGTTTGCCTTTTGTGCTAATGACCTGCAAATGATTGTATCATGACGATGTTTTTCTGTTTTGTTTTTGGTGTGTGTGTGTATGTTGTCATGAAGCATGAATATTTGACTCTCTGTATCCTAAACAGAGTGGCAGAAAACATGTTGTAATCTGGAAAACACAAATGAAAAGAGGAAAGCTGAATGTGATGTATCTTATAACTTCTTACAACACCACCTCATTCAATGTTACTATCTTTGCTGTTTTTATTTGTATTTAGGGGTATGGTTGATGAGAGCGAGGAGCAGTTTGTTGGTTACTTCTTGCCAACGGAAGAGACCTGTAGAAAGAGAAAGAGAGACTTTGAGGAAGACATTGACTACGTGGAAGGAGAAGAGTAAGTCAGTTTGTTATTATTTCAACCTCTTTTATTGGTAATCACTTCCATACTTACATCTATGCTTCCCTGCAATGTTTACCCAAATCGTTCTCATTTTATTTACTTGATTTCATTATTGTTATATATTATATCTAATAAATATATTGTTTTTAGCCTAGCAAGTAATTACAATTTACAGCATATTATATTCAGGGAATTATCCAGTATCAGTGCTTTAAGTAGAGGTTTAAGCATCAAGTACTTAAGAGAGACTCAAATAATAATGCCATCAGTACAAATTGAAGAACTTTAATTCCCTTCTCCAAAAAGATGTGGCACATATTCTATATGGCAGGCATTTGTAACAACAACAAAAAACATGTTTGCAAATTTTGGTTGGAAATCTGTTCTTAGTTTAAATAGTTTTAAGTCACAGGACAAAGACATTTCTAAATCTCAAATGGCTTTTGCTTTGTACTCTCTCTGATATTTTCGTAATAATGTTTTAAATAACAGATATGAATACAAGCTGACGAGAGAGTACAACTGGAACGTGAAAAACAAAGCAAGCAGAGGGTACGAGGAAAACTACTTCTTTGTCTTCAGGAAAGGCAAGGGTGTGTTCTACAATGAACTGGAAACAAGGTAAGATATAGAATCCTGCTCAGACTGGGGTGACAATCGCTCCTGGTTTTGTTTCATTAAAGATTCAGGTTTAGGGTAGCATATGGGTGGGTTTCAGGCTATTTATTAGAAAAATTAAGTGTTTTCAGTTGAAACAAATCTTTAAGTTGTGTGTGTATTTGAAGTACCTATAGTAGATTAAGATATTCCAAGAATATTAATTGAATAGCATATGTGGTTGGATATTACTCGGATCTGTACTTTATTGATCAATATGCATTAATAAGTGCTTCATAACATTTTTTAACAGGTGGGGAAATATGTCTGACCATTTGTGTGTGTATATATATATATATATATATATATATATTTATCAGAAAATATATCAATTCACAATGCCAGATAGACTACATAAGAGGCATGGGTTGAACTTCACTATATATTGCCCATATATACTTGCCCGTATATACTTGCCTATATATACTTGCCCGTATATACTTGCCTATATACACTTACCCATATATACTTGCCTGTATATACTTGCCTATATATACTTGCCCGTATATACTTGCCTATATATACTTGCCCATATATACTTGCCCATATATACAATGTATATATATACTTGGGCAAGTCCAAGATACGTTCCTGACCACATCAAAGAGAGCTTGGATCAAACCAAATATGATGTTGAATGATTGATGTCAATATATGTCCATAATACCATTATACTTGGTAATGCAATGAGGATGATGTTGACCTGTTCTGGTTTATTTCTGTACTTTTTTCAGGGTGCGGCTCAGTAAGAGGAGGGTCAAAGATGCCCCGTCAAGCAACTCGCTCCTGGTCGTCAAACACAGAGAACTGTTTGATCAAGAGTCGGCTATGCAGGTCAGTTTCTTTATCTTTTTTTTTTTTATGAGGCAAATGGAGATGATGTTGAACTTGTTTGATTGACAGAGGCCTGTCCCCAAGACCCTTTACTCGGCCAAGATAATTATATCATGCTATTGCATGCTACTGCATGAATTTTTCATGAATTTGTAATATAAACACTTTGTTCCAAATTTATAGAGAAAAGCTGAACTTTGTTTTCAAAATATTCAATTTAGGAAAATTGTGTAGTAAGATTGGGTAAAGAGAAGAATACCATTCATTATACTTGGCACCATATTATCTTATTTGTAAAGATATTCTAATTTTGCCTATAAAAAGGTTTCCAATTTATGGTTGACACATTTCAATCTGAAAATTATCTTGTATAAATGCACCACTTTCAGACTTTTTAAAAAGGAAATTTATTCTTTACCTACACTACTTTGATCCATATCTCCTACTCTGTGAAAGCTCAAAAACATAAAAGTTGTAACATTTTGCCATGTTGTACGGTTAGGCAATCAATCTGAGGGTTTTGTCATCAATGAACTTCATTCTAATTTGATCTTTTTCTTATATCAGGATATGCGCATGAACCAGCTGGAGAACGTCGTCCAAGAAGAAGAGGAAGAAGAGGAGGAGGAGGTAGAGATGGAGGTAACAGAAGGAGGAGAAGGAGAAGGGGAAGAGCACGAGGAAGGAGAGGAAGGAGGAGAAGGAGTAGAAGGAGAAAGTCAAGAGGAGGAAGAGGAAGGAGAAGAAAAAGAAGTGGAGCAACAAGATTCAGGTTAGTTTTATGTGGTTTTAGTTAATCACATGAAGCCTTGTAACTATGTAAAAAAAAGAGGGTTATACCATTTGCTTTAAATTTTAATTCATCAAATATCCAGCTATTCTCATTCCACTTTGCCTGTACCCAGTTCATGTACTATCCAGTTGATCTGGTATAATTTTCCTTCGCCTTCAGTTGTCCGACTACCATTTTAATAGTCTAATGACTATTGTTTAATGACCAATTAGGTTCTTTTCATTTTGTATTCTGTATATTTTGGTCTAAAAATCTAGGTACTGTGATCAAATGACATGGTGCCCTTGCTAGCATTTGTAAAGGACAAAATGAACATTAGATCAAGTTCAAACGAGAAGAAAAGGGGCATATGTCAAACTTGGAATTAAATGGATATTAGCCCAAATTGACATAAGCAAAACTGATTTGGACAAAGCCAAAAATGAGACTATATGGAGAGTAGATAAAATTGGTTATAGATGGAGTACAATAAGAAAAATTGAGTCTTTGGTAAATTTGAATTGGACCAAATGGCAATTTACCACTTTGAAATTATGCATGGAAAAATGAAGTACATTAAATGTACTGTCTTGGACAGTATTGAGTAAATTTTCTAATTATGGCACTTTTGTTTCTGTATCAGATGCTGAACAAGTGGAGGAAGCTGGCAGTGGAGAGGAAGAAGAGCACGAAGCAGAGGAGGAAGGAGAGGAGATGGTGGAAGTAGAGGAAGAAGAAGGAGAAGAACAAGTGGCCAGCGGGAGCGAACAAGAGGCAGCTAGCGGAGAGGAGGAGGAGGAAGAGCAGGTGGAGAGAGAAGAAGGAGAGGAAGAAGAAGAAGAGGAGGAGGAAGATGAGGATAGAGGGAAGAGGGAAGTCAGAGATGAGGAAGAGATCTTTGGTGATAGTGATAGTGAGGAAGAACAGGCAGGAGAAGAGGGGGAAGAAGAAGAACAGCAGCAAGAGAGCGAGGTAGAGTCAACGGTAGAGTCACCGGTAGCGTCGCCGGTAGCCAGTGACAGCGATTAAAACCCTAAAATCACTCTTTTTAAAACTCTTCAACCATGCTATTCCAGCGGTGAAAATTTTCTGTTAATGCTCTCACAAAATTAACTGCGTTTAATAATGGATTTTATTGACCAAAGTCCCATTTCTAGTTTTCTGGGAGAGGGGCCTTATTTCATTGGGAAAAGAATGTCCAAAAACAATAGTATAATTTGTAAAATTTGGGTCTAGAATTCAAGCCTCGTAGTCTATTCAGATAATGCTGCAGAAGTTCTTGTTATGTTTCTAATAGCTGTGTAATAGCAGTGTAAGTGTTTGAAAGGAAACCTTCACATGTTGCAACTTGCAGAGTAAGTGCCCTGTGATATAATGCCCCAATCTTCAGCATTGAACAATGATTCATTGCCAAGAAAGGACAGTCATCCATCCATTTATTTACCAGCATGATCTCTCATTTTCATAACATGTCTAGACAGCCATTTCAGGGCTGAGAACCAATTTGTTGTTGTGTCAGTACACATCAATGACCATGGTAACTGAATGTTGATTAGACTTCATATTTTAGTCAAAGGTCATTGAGGTCAATCTATGTAAAGACTTGCAGCATTATGATACCTATAACAAATAGTTTCATTAAAAAAAACCTTTGTACTTAGTTGTATTATTGTAGAAAGATAACATTTATGAGACTTGTTTTATCCCTAAGGTCATAGGTCATGGTCATCACTTTGAACCTGTTGCCTTCCAATATCTGTGGAAGTGCGAAAATGTTCTACAATTTTGTACAAGTTATATACACTGTGATGTGATGACAACATTTTGTTTTAGGTTTGTGATAATCAAAGAGAATTACTCGTCATGATTAACAGTATGATGTGATAATCATGATCATTCTGATGTGGTGAGGTAATTTTACATCTAAGCAACAGTTAAAACTAGGATAGTCAATACATATACTCCAAATACAGTTATGTATGATACAGGTTTTAATATCGTAGGATTGAATGGTCAGAGGCTGAATGTTTCTATTGGTCATCAAGATAGTCATTGAAGTATATTGAAGTGCATTGAAGTATATGATGGATCCCTCTAGTTTTTTTGTGGATTCTCTTTGTTCCTTGTAATTCCCTGTTCCGAAAGAAGCCCATCGAGAATTCATTTATCATGCAGTACTGTAAAAGAATCAAGGCTATGATGCTATGAAATTAGGAAATGCCCATTCATTTTGGAGAAAAAAAATTGACCGAGATGAACATACAATATTCCTTCCTATAGCTTGATGATTTTCGCACAAATCTGTATTTTACCTAAATGCAACTTATTTGAAATAGTAATGAGTGCCAATTTGTCAAAAACTCAGGGCAAATGTATTACCACACACTAGTCCTTTTTTTCCTAAAACTTTTCCATTGCTGAATCATCCACATTGGTCATATGTTTCACTACAGACCCTTCTACTGAAAACCTAACTGTTCCTTGTAAAACATTTTAAGTTAAATTTGATAGTAAAAGGTGTATAATACATGTATTACAAATTTTGTTGGCTGTTTGGATCAGATTGCGCCCCTGGGATGTAATCACGATTTGGGGAAGAGAATATTGTCAGCTGTTGGTTTATAATGTTTGTAAATATTGTAAATATGCAATTAAAATCATGTTACATTTGTAAATCATATTTTTGTGTCCAATTGTGTAATTTATTTTTTAAAGATGACTGCATCTCCTTACACATGTAGGTATACTAGCAAATGCAACTCAGTTAACTCCCAATTATGAAATTAATACATGAAGTGTCTTCTACAATTTGTACAGTCATTGTAGTGAAAGTACATGAGGGCAAATGAGGGGATGGTATTTTAAAATTAAAGGGGAAGTCTGGCCCATTTGCAAGTTGAATTGAAGAAATAGAGGAAAATTAAAACAAACAAAATTATGAAAGTTTGATTAGAATCAGACAAAAAATTAAGAAAGCTATGGAATTTTGAAGTTTGCATAAATTCATGAAACGGTGATATGTATCACATAGCCGACTGTATGCAAATTAGCAAGTTGATGATGTCATTCCCCATTCCTCATATATTTGTTTATGAATTTCAAGTTACAGTAATGGTGATTTTGCACCTGTGGATACAAGCCATCCTTAACATTCCCAGAGCAGAAAAGTGATATTTTTGTTAAATTTGATGTAAAATTAATGAATAGGGAAATGGGCCTAGGGACGAGGAGGGGTGGGGTTGCAAGGGGCAGGTAGGCCCCAAATTTCTTAGCTAGCAGTAGTAACTGAGAAAATGCAACATCTATATTTGGGGGATCCTCAACCAATCCCACCCCCCCCCCCCCCCCCCATCTCCATCTACAGTGCAGCGGTGAGGGTCAGTATTTCCTTACCCCACAATTATGATGTCCATTCATCCATGGAGGGTGAAGGATTTCATAGTACAATCTAATTATATCATGCAATGATTTTCAGGAATATATTTTGAAATACATTAGGTATGTCAAACGTGAATATTTCTATTTCATGCATAGCCAACTCTTGCACGATATCAAGTGGTCAAAATTAACACATGGTTTACAAAAAGGAAAATGCCTACTTTGTCATTTTCCCGCAGTGGGACAAGTGAGGTAATTGGAGTGTCCAGGCAAAGATTGACAGAATTATGTTTTTGCTTTTCATAGTAATTTTATGATGTGTGTTGTCGCCCTCTTGTGTTATGGATTTTCACATTCCGATGTTAAATGGACGTCAGATAGAGATTCGCATTTGTCACTCTCACATTGATGAACTTGCAATTAACTCAAGGAGAAGGTAAGTTTTAAATACTTTTTGTTGTAGCTCGTATGAATGGTAAATCAATTCATCAATACCGTTTGTGTGAATTTTAGTTATTTTTCATTTGCTTGACAGTAATGAGTGATTGACAGACGAGTGCGAGAAACTAGGGGACTTGGTTACAGTGGACGCTCTATCGCAGCGGGTCAGCTTCGGCTTAGCAGTGTCCTGGGCAACCGTAGCGAGCCCGCAGTGCTGGCGGCTTCAGATCTGCGGGGTGTGCCGTTGCGCTGTGACTTGTCTTGTGTAAATAATGAGTTGTTTTGCAATAGAATGTAGATCTAGATCCATTTGCAAATGAATCTCTTAGTTACATCATTCGATTTATATGATGGACAAGGATGATTCAAAGACAAAGTGAAAAGAATATTATTAAACAGCGCTTGCAATGTGCACAAGATGTTTAAAAGATTTTTTTTTTTTTCAGAACGAGAATCTGACAAACAAACTTACAAAGGCAAGCCAAGTCAAACCAAGGCCCAAGGTTTGCAAATAATTTAAAGATTTTATTTTTAGAATAAGAATCCGACAAAGCCAAGCACAAGGCAATGACAAGCAAAGTCAAGCCCAAAACAAGGGAAATTAGATGCAAATTTACACAAAATGCCAGACAAAATTTACATGAAAAAACAAACGAATCTTGATTCAATCTTGCAATTTGGATTGCATCTTTTTTATATGGTTTCATCATGTGAAAATGTAGGTCAGATTTTCTTGTATGAATGAATGTATTTGAGATGTACATGGCAAATTTAGTTTTTATTTCTTGATTTACATCAGTTTTGTATAACCATCTCCCTCGTTGTTTCTGATTCATTTACACAGGTCAGTGTATATGGAAAAAGCTTTCCATGAATACAAAGAGATTACTGACTTAATAGCATATTGCAATGATTGTAGCTCCTGGAGCATTAATACCATGAACATTTGAAGAGATCATGAGGTAGGTAGATGAACTTCTCAAGGCTTCAGAGATCAGAGAAATCACACCATGGGTCAAGAAGTGCCACTCCTCAACGAATATAAGCGGGATTTCTTCTGGAAGAGGTTCCCGCAAACCCTGCTAGGTGGTCCTAGGCTCAAGCTTGGCTTCTCTGCACCAGCCTATGTCTACATCAACCAACTCACACTCTTTCTCCTGCCATGGCTCCTGGGAGGTTTGTTCACCATTGTGGTGGAGCTAAATGTCCTACCGGCCTACATCGGTTACTACATCTACGGGGCATGCATGGTGATATACGTCCTTGCAGCACAACTGATAAGTCTGATCATCCAACGTCGGGCAGACACAGTGGCAGCTTTTCAGAACACGAACGTCCTTGCAGAGGAAGATGAAGTCGAATTTGACTCCTGCTGTGGCTACGAGACTTTCCAGTACGTTGTGCCCTTGAAGCGCTTGAAGATCAACATTCTCCTGCATGGGTTGGTATCAGGGTTAATGGGTGGACTTGGATTCTGGTATCTTCTGCCTTCAGTTCTGAATCCCCTATTCAATAATATTGGAGCCACTGTCATGATTTACACGTTTGGATGGTTAACACTTTGTATAGCGCAGTACCCTCTAAGCACAGGATCACCTCCAGAGCCTGCATCCTTCAGAGCTATAGATAATCTAGAATTGCTGCCCTTGTTGAGACCCTGCTATGTCCTCGTCTGCCTTTTGGTTCATCTTGCGTGGAGGTAAGTTTTTTTTACTTTTGTTGAATTTATCTAATAAATGTAGAGCATGAAAATATAAACTCTTTAATGAAAAGAAATGATATTTCAGTATTCAAAAAATGGCGAGCCATGTGTGTGAAATGCAAGTTGAGCATTTTTTTGTTACATTTGCATTAATCATGCTATTTTTAAGGCATTGATAAGTCTGTAAGGATAGTCATGCTCTTCTCAGCTATCAAGGTACAAATATGTCCAGTGTCAGAGAAAGCTATGAACATTTTTTCTGCAGGAAAAGACACAAGAAACCAATAAAATATGTATTTTTTTTTTTTTTATAAATTATTTTCCCCCTATATATCCATCTCATCTTCTTTTCATTGTTTATTTGTAGCTTCAGCCCATCTTCACTCCTCCTGACCAATCAAATTCTGCATGTAGTCTTCATCTTTCTGCCTGTCCTGTGGTGTCTGGGTGTCCTGCCTCCTCTTGATGCGCTAGTCATGTGGCTCATGGAACAAACCCTGGTCCATTTCCTTGGAGGATCACCCATGGCTGGAGACCTCAGGTACAGATATTAGACAGTTCCCAGTCTGCTGTAGATGTGTGCCAACTGAGCTGGACAAAGTAGGATACCATTGAATGGACAACCCAATGAGTTGTAGATAATTTAACAACACTTCACAGATTAGTTGGATTATCTTGCTATGATAATCTGAAACCCATGATCAAATGATTGTTTTATAGAAGTTCCATTATGTGGTCTTATCCAAGACCCTATAACCAAGTCCTGGTCTTCTGTCTTTAGTTTCAGTGACTACTCATGACAAACTTTATTAAGACAGTGAGAATATGAGATGGACATTTCTAAAGCATCGAGTGCTTTTGGTATAAGCCTCCAATCAACATAGAATTTCCTGTGCCAATATGAAGCAAAATGTGCTCTTCAGAGATCTTAGGGGAATGTAGTAACCTATTTATTTTATTTCCTGATGCTGTTCCATTTACTATGCAGAGTCTACTTCACATAGCACAAAACAAATTGTGGTCAGTCTCATCTCTGAAAGCCAATATACCATATATTATGTTTGTAGGCTTATTACAGATATACAGGCTTTCAGCTCATCTTTTCTGTTTTTATTGTTTTGCAGGTCCTTCCTTATGTTCGTGACCTCTGGCATCATCACTGTAATCGCCTACTTCCTCCCATCCTCCCTGGCTACCATTGTATTCTCAGCATGCTCAGGCTACATCCTATCCCTCGACCTCAGCATCCTGGCCAATCAGGTAATAGCTTTCATCAAGCAATGTGTCAAGAAACCAACCAATCACAGCCCATCACACATGAAGAAATCCAGTCCTGATCCAGCCGCAGATGAAACTGACGACAAGTTGAAAGATATGGGATTGGGATGGACGTTTGGATGGCGAGAACTCCTCATCAATACATGCATGGTGTTGGTCGTTGGAGCTATATCAGGAGTCTGCGCACACTTTAGCTCTTCAGCGCCTTCATCGGTTGTCAGAGGTCTTGGCTATGCTATCATAGGGTTGATGGTGATTGTGAAGATCTTGGGTGATTGCCAGAAAGTGTTTGTCTTTTGGGGATTGCTCAGAAACAAACTTTACCCGGACTCTATCAGCAGCACACAGAAATACAGCAAGAGGAAAAGGATGCTTCACAGACTTGGCTTCATAAAGAGATTCCTACTTGATTTAGGTAAGCTATCTAGGCAAAATGATTTTGATAATGATGTAACATGTATGTTTCTTATTCATTTTCACATGACAATAGATTTTTATAATCATCTAGTGGTGTAGAATTTAAAGTAAGAATGCAGGACCATTTGATCATGTGAAAAATACATTTATCTCTGATAAAGGTAACTGCTCCGTAGAATGAATCAGATCTGATAAATTATTAGTTTAATGTTTTTTTTCTGCTTTTTAATGAAAAAAAATGAGCAAATCAGTATTCATCGCAGGAACCATTTGATTATGTTAGTACAAAATTGTATTATTCCTGTAATTTCATAGGATGTCTGAATGTCCATAATCAAGCTTGATATTCATATGACTATATGAAAATTATTTATTAATATTTAAATAAATGTATTTGATAATCTTTCATGCAGTTTGCCCTTTTGTCATGGAGGCATACCTGGGACTGATAGTGGCCTATGCTGGTCTTACATTGCCATCTTTCTGGTTTGCAGTGGGAGCTGTCTACTCCTTTCGCAGGGTAAGTAATTGCTCTTTGCCTTGCAATTAGAAACAAAGGTTCATTGTTGCGCTGTAAGATCAAGTACCAGTTCATAGCAATCATTGCTTTTTTATTAAGTACAAACAACTGCACTCATAAGTTCACAATTCTCTGAACAAATATGTTTGTAAACTATATATGATCCCCATTGTATGATGTAAGCTACATACATATCAAACTTTCTCTTTAATAAACTCACAAAGATAGTAAACCAGGAAATATTATACCATCAACATATTTATATGACTATAACCATATATACCAATACTTCGGGAGGAAGCCTCAGTTTATCATGTCAATTCAAATTAGAATATTAATTTTAGAAAAACATGTTGCAATGCAATTATTTTGTTCTTTTTTAATCAATAAGAAGGAGTAGAAATTCTATGCTTTATCTTTTATCCTTTTTTCAAATAGAAATTATGAACTCTAAACAAAATAGATTCTGCTTTCTGTTTCCAGATATGGCAGCATACAAGCAGCTCTTTACTAGATGTGTCCATCCTCCACGTCCTGCTTGAGCTAAGTGTGTATGGCTCAACAACATATGTTTCCTGGTGGCCTACAGACTACGGTCTCCAGCTGATCTTCATAGGGCTCTTACACTCCTGGATCAGTCAGACCCTGCACAAGGTCTACTGCTACCTGACCATCCTCATCACATCCTATACCATCGAGAAGCAACGAAGGAAGTCATCCCTTCCGCTCATCATCATCTCAATCCTCCTCTTCCCAATCGTCATAGCAACCATCATGGCATCCAGTATCCTGTCCGCCCCTATCCTACCCCTTTTCACTCTGCCAATTATGCTCATCGGGTTCCCACGGCCGCTCAGGTTATGGCCTGGAGCAGTTGGTGCAGCAGCCAATGTCTGTGCAGACACGGTGTACTACAAGCAGCTGGAGAAAAGCCTGAGAGGAGTAATAAGGAGAGCAGTGGCTGCAGGCAGCTTGGGTAGGTTTATTATAGTTAATATGTTACCTTGAGGGCTTAAAGAACACCATGTCATGTATATCAGATAACCTGAGGTTAACTCGATCATATGAGGCATTATTCTATATAGTAGTACTGTAAGCAGTACATTTGGCAAGATGAAAGAAGCCATCCTCTATCAATTTCTGACAGTTGTGTTTATTTTTTATTACTTTCAGGTGAGCTCTCTCCAGGGTCGTTCCTTCTACTACGATTCCAGGATCGCATGGCATGGCTCCAGGTCCTAGAGTGTGGCTATGGCTTTATTACAATCAGCCTGAAGGGAATGGAACTGCAGGAAACCTCCTGCCACACTGTGGAGGCAGCTCGGCTGGACGACATCTTTGAAGCAGCCTTTACTCATCCAAAGGAGAAGTTCCCAGTTTTTTCCCTCAACCAGTTCCCTATGCACACCTTGACTCCATTGGATGCACAGCCTGTGGATACTTACTCGGATGCCAGAAACGTTTTGACTGGCATCATAGATTCCCCAGACACTTTAGAGTTGGTTGATTCTTGTTTCATCAAGACGCTAATTTGGCTTTTGATGAGACACAATTGTGCCAAAAGAAAAGACCTGCCCACTCCTTCATCAACCAATTCAGGATCGAACATTGGTAATTTCAAGGAAAGCGGGAGTGTGAGCAGTAGAACAAGACTTGTACAAACAAAGAGGGTTGTCAGTGTCAGTGAAGACAGTGGACGAGCTGAATCGATAGAGTCCAAACCTATGAGTAGTCGGGTCGAGAAGCAACAGCAGCCTAAGAGGAAGTCTTTGGTAGGTTCTTGGCATAGCCTAGACAGCTGGGATGATGATCCTCTAGAGCTAGACGTAATGAACAGCAAACCCAAGTTGAATTCCAGTGCAAAGAAGAATGAAGCCCAGGTACTCAAAGAACCTGCTGGCCTTCCAGGTGCAATCTCAGATATTTCTGATGATGAAGTAGATGATATTTTGAATGAATTTGAATTTGGTTTACCCGCAGTGGACATCCATGCTCCTAAGAAGACGGCAGCTGCATCAAAGAACACTCCATTCACCCAAAGAACCATCAATCTAAACGCCTCTGCCCAGTTTTCATCTCCTCACTCGTCAAAGTTAAGCTTACCCCTCAAATGGCGGGAGATCCCCATAGACCAGAACCTCCTCGCCCCTCTCCTGCAGAAGTTCCCTCTGGACTGGTACAAGCATGTCATCGCTCAACTTGGTATTGAGTCCAGCAAGTCCCCAGAGGACATTGCAGCAGAGATAGGCTCGGATGAAGCCCTGACTACCATGTATGCCAACCTGGTCATGGCGTGCTATGGCATTGTCAATGTCTTTGGACTAGACGGTATGTCTGCCGTAGGAGCAGGAGCTAGTCATGTCTATAAGGTGTATTCAGGTGATATACCATGGTCCATGAACCAGGAATGGCTGACATCAGATGAGGAGCTCCATGTTATTGTGCTGCAGGCCTACAGGTGAGAAATGTTGGAATAAAGATGCTTTGACCTATGACCTCATGCCTGCTATTATTGCTTGCCAGTCTTATTTTAGTTTGCATAACTATTGCAATCATACAATTTTAACCAAATTAGCCTTGTGCATAGCAGAATTGTTTGAACACATTTTTTTAAAACTTTCTAAATGTTTTAGTCTTGATAGCTAAAGTGCAATATGTCACTGTAATTTGTAAACAGTTAGTCAATTGGACTGACTTAAGTTGGATAGATGTAGAAATCTAATGGTCAAAACTTTGGATTCAAATTCTTGTCTATCTCGTGCACATCAACATGTCTCCTCCTTTTTTATTCACTTCAGGTTTGCCTTCAAGCTCGCATATGACCAAACCGTACTTGGTGAGGCATCGGACCTGGATGAGATAGTAGAATACCTTCAGGAGTACGAGAGTGATTGGTACATGGGAAGGGATACTGATGTAGCATGGTCAGAAGCAGTTGAGAGCAATAAACCAAGACTCTTCTCGCTCATCTATGATACTAATGAAGTAAGTGTTATTGATTTGTCTTTGTTCTTTGCTCTTTCTTTGTCCTTACTGTAATGTAAACAATAATGAAAATCAGAAAGGATATTAACGAACGTTACTGTAGTGTGAAATATTAAGTATTTTCCTTACTCAAGATTAAGAACTTTCACTGTGGATGATATTGACTAATAAAGAATACTTTAAATTCTTGAATCGGTATTAAATCAAGTGATAAATATAGTCATTCACAAAATGAGTGGATTTCTGTGGTCCTACTGTAGCATTTGCTACTGAGAAGGGAATACTTCGAAATTCTCATAAAGGTTACAGGGTGATTTTCTAGAAACACACGTGTTGTGTGTTTTAAAACATCACTGACATTTGGGCAACAATAGCAGTTATTATGAATCTCTATGATTACCGGTACGAACTTTGAGCAAATCCTTCAAAATGTCTTTGTTATCAGACCTCATGAAGTCTCAGTTATTGATCATATTATATTGCAACCTACTGACCCAAGTAAAACTAAGAGTAACAGCCAACCAAACAATTATTTCTCATATAACATCCTTGATCATTGTAGAACACCTACAATGGACGCGTCCTCTCTAGGCAGCCTGTGGTGGTGCACATTGGACAGCTCAACTCTGAGATGGTTCGCTCCCTGTGGTCCTCGCTCTCCCTGGAACTCTTCTACTTCACCAACGACGATGAGGAGAGATACAGCATCCAGGCTCATCCAGTTATCCTCAGAAACTTGACAGTCCAGGCAGCTGATCCTCCACTGGGCTATCCGATCTATGCCTCTAAGCCTATCTCTATTCCAACGTGGTAGGTCCTTCAGAACCTTCAAGGGTTCCTCTACTTCACCAACGATGATGAGGAGAGATACAGCATCCAGGCTCATCCGGTTATTCTCAGAAACCTGACAGTCCAGGCACTGAGCTGATCCTCCAAGCCTATCTCTATTCCTACATGGTAGGCCCTTCAGAACCTTCTAGGGTTCTTCTTCTTCTTCTCCTTCAAGATTATCTGCCTCCTTCACTGCTGAAGATTCTTGCAGATGTATAAGTGCGTGTGTGGCGATATATGGATGCCCAGGTAAAAAGTGTATACAATGTGCCAGGGTTTTTCTCCTACACCAACAATGATGAGGAGAGCATTAGCATCCATGCTCACCCTGTAACCCTTAGGAAACCTCAAGGTTCAGCATGTGGTCCATCTCTGGGCCTTCCAATCTATGCATCCAAGCCTATCTCTATTCCTACGTGGTAGGGCCTTCTGAACCTTTGAGGGTTCCTCTTCTTCACCAACGATGATGAAGAGAGAATTAGCATCCAAGCTCACCCTGTAGCCCTTAGGAACCTCAAGATCCAGGCAACTGATCCTCCACTGGGCTATCTGATCTATGCCTCCAAGCCCCTCTCTATTCCTTTCAAGACCTTCTTGGTTTCATCTACCCAACAATTTCATGAGGAGAGATATAGTATCCACACTCGATCTTAATATTCCTGTGGAACCTCACAGTCCAGACTGCTGATCAACATTATGGTATTTCCTGTAATTCCCTTCTATCCTCTCTCCCTCTCTCATCAGAAGACTTCTTACTCTGCTAGAATAATCACCCCCCCCCCTCTAACCAATGAATAAATTTTGTATTAATCAGGAACAGAATTTTGGTCCTAAGCATCATTGTTGGAAGATTACATTTTGTGGGTACATTATAAAGTTGTGTAAACTTCTTTAATAGCTAACCAAAAAAAAAAAGATGGAATTTTCAAAGGGTTCATTGAATTAATCAAATAAGAATCATGCATGCACAGCACTATTTCTTTGATCTTCTATGTAAAATAATGAAACTTTTGATGGAAATGTCCAAATGTAGGCACATACCCACATGCCCTTCGGATATTGTCCTGTGATTAGGCCTTGCTGTAATCTTTTAATTATCATGTGATCATTATTATTTCTTTGCAGCATCTCATTTATAATAGTGTATTTTGTACTTAATGTAATATACATTGCTTCATATAAATATACATAAACTTACATTCAAATCTGAATGTATATTTATTTTTTAATTATCAAGAATTTTTGTGCATACTTTGCAATTGATTTTGTTCATAAAAGAATGATTTTTCACAGAAAAGAAGAAACTAAACATGTATATTAATTATTAAACATATCGATATTACTGGGAAGGGGGTTCTTTGTGGAACACTTATAGGTATTACTGGTTTATGTTGAGGCTATGAGGAGATTAAGTTTCTGAAATGTTAGAAAGATAGTACCAATCTCAATGGAATTCCTGTGTCATACATACTACAGTAGTATAAAGTTGGTATCCTATGAATCATGGTAGATGTATGTATAGCTATGTAACCCTCAAATTATACTTTCTGTTCCTTAAATGCCCACAAGCTTAGATGCTTTTGGGACCCCTTTCATTAGCTCTCGTAAAAATTGCCCTTAGCCTATGCATATTTTTAGAGTTAATATGCAGTAGTGAAACAAATAACAAGAAATTCATTGTTCAAGAACTCTACCAAATGACGTCATTTTTGTCTGTATGATCTTTTGAAGACTGTGTTGTCTTAAAAAAAGATTGCCATTGGTCAATTAATATACTTAAAGTATATGCTGGTGTGTGTAAGACGTAGTGCAATCACATTGTCACATACCACAACCTTGATAACATTAAGTATTACTATGAGTGAACTGTGTACATTATAATGGCATTCATGGTCTATAGATATCTAGCCCAACATATGTTTAAATTCTGCGGGCCAAAAATGTAAGTTTAAAACAATTGAACCACGATAAGCCATGGTATGGATTACTCGTAATTTTTTTTGCAGCTGTTGTTTGTTTCTCCTGGCCTTTTATGAACCTTTGCTGTACATTATACTTATTTTAATTTTCATTTCTTTGTTCATTCCGTCCTACAGTATTAAACTTTATTCAGATTCCAATTTTCCCCAGAAAATGGACTAAAGTAGGATATAATAATTTTTTTTTTCATATGGCTAATTATACTTGTATTATACAGTCCCATCACAACTCTATGTGTGAACCGAGGCCCAAAACTCCTTTTTTCATACTACACAAACTACGTGGAAGAAGAAAAAAAGAATAATTGCTTCGATACTTTTTGAGTGGCCAATTTTGTATTTTGGTACTAATACTGGTAGACTTGGTTTTTTATGTTTCTCTACATCTACATTCAGGTGTAGTGAAACGAGTGTACCTCGGTATAGAATTGTACAGCCCATGTTAAAATGGTCTGCCAAATAATGTGATAAAAGAGTCTTGTTTTTGTCAATTAAAAAAAAGATATATATATATATTCTTTGGTGTGTGAATGTGTATAAATTTACCTATGTGCATGTAGCATTTTCATGTAAAGTTGTTTTATATAAAAGATCTTCTTTTACACTTACTTTATTTTTACTCAGTATCTGTCGTCTGTATATCATGAATGTAAATAGAAAAGAACTATCATCTCAGTTATCACTTATCACCTTGATATTCATGGAAAAAAAATTAGAGAAAATATTTCTATGTGTGAATTTTCATTAAAAATGTCCAATCTGAAGTCAATGCTGTGTTCACTGTCTCTGAGTTGTGATGTAATTCAAGAACTTTACCTTCAATGGATGCTTCTATTAATATTGAGATTAGCATCAGTTGGGGCTTAACAGTGCTTTTTTCTAGGAACACACAACTTCTCTAATGAGCTTTTGCAAATTTCACAAGAACTTTTAATCATACAGAGACTACAATAAAAACACTGGCTATTCCGTTTATCTGGGATGATCAATCAAAATTTATTTTTTGATGTGGGAACTATAATTTTGGAATCTCAGTGATGAGTTGATTATTGTTGCATTCCTATGAATATATAAATATACCAATGTCAATGAATACAAGAAACATAACACTCCATAAATTTCAGATTTCAGTCAACGGCACAATACTTACATATACAAACAAACAACTGTAATTACACTTTATACAGAATAAAATCACAAGAACTTCAAGGTAACGCCAAAACATGTATAAACTATGATTTTCATAATCATGACAAACTCTGATTAAAAAAAAAAATTAAACAACATTCATTACTATGTTTGAAAGATAAAAAAATACAAAATGTGCCTTCATTAATTGTGATATTGTTGGTGATACATCACATTTGTGTTATTTGAAGGAAAAAATTGGGAATCTCTTCATTAGGCCAAAAAAAAAAAATCATTTGGTTGTCCTCGACCGCCCGCCCCCGCTCGCATTTTTTTTTTTTTTAAATATTTTTATAATTCAATTTTTTTTATTATTTTAAATTCATTTTTTTTTTTTTTATTTAATTTTTTTTGGGGAGCAATCTTAAATGCCAAACATACCATTTTATGCATTTGCAAGGATCAAAATGCGTCCCGTTGCCAGTTTTGTCTTTTCAGTACGCAATTAGGTATTTATTAAACTTGCCATTTTTATTTTTCTATGTCAAAATGACGTCATTCAAATCAGGTTCTGAGCATTCTTAAACTCATTTTAAGCCCATCTGTACTAGTTTACAAGGAGGGATTAGACCACCCTGCAAGGTCGCTGGACAGGTGGTTATCTCATCAAATCAGCTCTCAGTTAATATAAGATAAAGAGGATCATGGAGGACCAATGGTCACCGATTAGGCATTGTTTGCTACATAGAGGGCGCAAGTAGCTATAAGTAGTACAGTGGAGATTTAAAAGGTGCTGTATTTCAAAGCCCAAAATACTTTCTGTGTTGGTCTTGATATTCATTGTACATTAAACTAGTCTTTTACCATATTAAAGTGTTTTATAGACTTTGTTTGTTTAAATGCTTGACAATCCCAATGATTTTTATTTTTATGGGGAAAAAAATATTTAAAAAGAAAAAAAATGGGGAAAAAAAAAAAAAATAAACAAAAAAAAATCCGCCCGCCCGCCCCTTCTCCAGAAAGGCAATCGAGGACAACCAAACAATTTTTTTTTTTGGCCTTACTGCATGACAAGGAATCTATACTCTTACACTGCTCTCTCAACATTCATCACCAACATTAACAGAGCACAAAAACATATCAAATAATATACCAGTTTTGTACTATATATCAAATTGTGTTTTGCTGCTTCATATGGACTACAATATATTCCAACACATTACAATTCAAGTAATATTCTCCTTTCATAATAACACTATAAAAGGTTGCTTTGCAAACTTAGTGGTGCAAAAAGGGCTACCGGTAATTGTCTCGAGGAGAAAGTATTAATACTGATGACGCTATCCTGAGTAAGCCTGACATATTGATATTATCATTATCATAAATTATAATTATTATTATTATCATCATCATCAATTCATCATCATTATTATTGCATTACAATCTAATACTGTATGCTTGTGATAATACTCAATTTTGAAGAGCCCAAGGTACAACATCTATTGAGCTAGCATTGATGCTAAATAATACCACATTTGTCAGTCAAATAAGAGTGTACAAAAGTACACCAATTCCACTACAATTAAGTCTCTTGCATTATGGACGTGGCTTATAATGCCACTAAAAGGTTTCTATGTTTCAAATTCCTAAGGCACTTGTTATGAAAAGTTATATGTACACAATCACAAATAGATGCCACAACTCTCCTCAATGAGATTTTGAAAGCTCCTACATTTTTCTTACTTAATTAACAGACAAACAGTCTAGAAATCTTGGCAATCAATGGCACTTAAATCAGATCCTCAAAATACCTACAAGAAGTCTCATTTAAAATCAATTCAATATGAAATCACTTCCACGGCAAGCTGAATACATATTTCCTTGCATGTTACAGCATTACTCTGCCTGCAATTGACAAACAATAGAGGAAAGTAACAACAGAGGATTGGTTAAAAAGAGTCTTGCTTCACAATCAGTTCAATTTCAATTACAATCTATTTAATTCCTTGCTTAAAAATATGAAAAATGCAAATCTAACATAAAAATATATGAGAAAATAAACAGTCCATATAAAAATATAGAGATATTAAGCCAATGAAGTTAATAACACTTCAAAGGACCATGGTCTTGTCTAGGCTATGCCCATAACCGCAATATTAGGCTTCGTACAGAATGAGGAAAAATTGTAGACATTCTAGATCTGATGATCAATAATCACATATGAGGATGATTTAAAAAAAATTATGTTTGGATCAAGAAATCATCAATTGATAATCAACGAAATGAAACATGTTTTGTATGAGATTGTGTGTATCCTTCACAAGTACAAAATTGCAGGAGATTGAAATCAATCTCTTTCTGGAGGACATCTGCTTCATAGCACCTGCTGAGAACCAGATAGGTGTCTTTGCAGTGGTGAACTGATGAACTATGGGAGGGCATTACAAGACATTGTCTTACTAAGGAGCCCTAAAAGACAGGTGAATACAGGTGAACTCCAATCAATATTAACGCCCTTCTGGGTCTCAGCAGAGGTCTGAATGAATCTATCGAAGGATAGGATTGATTCTTACCTGAGACTGATTGTATTGTTTCACTCTCCCACGACCGATTAATGGAGTCATCCTGCAGAAGGGAGACAGAATTATACCAGTGTTAAATCAATGATTAATCAAGAGCCAACACTTCAGCTGTTTTCACTGGAAACCTGTTACAAGTTAAACTACCTTCAAATTACTAACAACCCCCAGGCGCGGATCCAGGATTTCTTAGGGGAGGGGGCCCAACTTTTTTTGTTTTGCTCCCGAAAATTTGAAAATCGCACCGGCCGAAAAGTCGCTCAGTGGGGGGGGGTAGTGAGCACTATTTTTTTTTTTTGGTTCTCGAATTTTTTTTCATTTGCACCCCCCCCCCCCAAAAAAGGTAAAAATCACGTGATTTTACATTATTTTTTTTCTCAAGGGGGGGGGGGGGGGGGCCCGGGCCCCCCCTGGATCCCCCTGACGACCCCCCCCCCACACACACACACACACACACCTTAAATAAGAGTTCATGTATCATATCTTGCAGTCTCTACATGTAGCTTTGCTTGAATGTTAATAAAATGGTCTTTTGACCTTTTGAACCAGGAATCTAACAAGGAAATATATTCAATCAAGTATGGTTACCTCCAAACTGACAAACACAAGGAAGAGATGGATTTAGAAATTAAGATTATGCATTACACTTTACAATTACAAAAATAATTTATAAACATTACATTGCGTGAGTCAATAGGTAAGAGTCATAATATTTAATAAATATTTATAAACTGATGATTCTGTGAAATGTGTCCGATATGGAATGGAATAACCCTTTATCTCATTTGGAAATGAAAAAAATATTTTGGTCTGATCTTTCACTAATGGTTCTTCCTATACCACCTCAACTAGTTATGAGCCGCCATACTGAGATTTTTCAATTTTTGATGAAATAATGGATTTAAAAAAAAAAGAACTTGTAGCTTTCAGCTAGGACACACTACTCGGAATGACCTAAATGAGATCCAACCTACCACTTAGTGAAGCCTGGCATATACTGAGCAATGTAGTAGAAGAGTAGAATAGGTTGCCTAGCAACCCAGACCTCGTTGAGTTTGTTTGCCATAGCAACCATGGTGAGTGCAGCACATCTCTCAGTGCTCATCAACACCTTGTAGTTCCGGTCTGCTGTACCGTCGTAAGGCTTTGCTGCAGGCTAGCAATAAGGAGAATAGATGCAACTTAGCGTCTCAAGAAAATGCACTGGAGAAATGTGCACTTTAATTTTAGAAAGCTTGAAATGAGCTCTTGAAAACTCGAAAAGATTTCTTGTCAAGAAAAGTAAATATTTTACAATCGTCGGAAAAACTAGCACTAGATTCTGTAATTGCTAATGGGACAACTGGTCAGCCCTGCATGATCTCATCAATAATAAATAAATAAAACAACTTTTGACCATGCTATATTCTGCTATATTTTGTATTCTGAGTAGTATAATCAGAAACAAAATCCCCTGATACAAAACTATATGTACATTACCTCACATATGAAGCATATACACGGTGTAAAAATGTATAGAGTTCTTATAGTTATACATCAGTGATAGTGATAGTGGTGATTATTTTACCCGACAGCTAAGAAAGCAATAAATGCTTGTAAGTAAGCAACCAGAAGACCAACGGCTTAAGGTCCTCTCACACTCATGCACACTCACCTTTGTGAAATCTTCTCTGAGAGCATTCTCCACAATGTTCGAGACGACAGGGCCAGGGCAGACCATAGTCACTGATATGTTCCTGTAAGATAACTCACTCCTCACTGAGTTAAAGAAACCCTGCAAGACAGACAGACACAATAAACAAAGATTCAGGGTCATGTATGGAATGTTGAGAGGTAAAAATATCTGATATAATAATATTTAGTTTTTATATAGCGCTTATAACAAATGTCTCTAAGCGCTTATATAAGTCAACAGGTTTGTAGGACACAAGTTCTGGCAACAATTGCTCTGCAGTCAATGCTCTAGTGGATTGTTAAACTTCTTTCAACTCTGGACGAAATACTATAACTCACTTATCATAATCCTAGCTCTAAATCTATCTTCAAAGCCAATTGCTACCCAAAATCTGAGTATCTTTGATGAAATAAAGCCTGGGGCAGTTATCGGCAGAGCATACCGGTAGGTCAGAACACCCCGATCAGGGCTACTTCCGATTGAAATTATCTTGGTTGGTCAGAAATATATTCCACTTAAAAGAATACAAATTGAGCTGTATCAATATATATTTGAAGTAGTCCCTCTGCCACCCTCATCCCATTTTTTTCCTACCAATGCATACCATAATCTTACAGGTCTGAACAATCTTTAGGATGTTGCGACCCCACTCATCAGCTTGCCAAAGACGATCATATTGAATAAGGGGCAAGTAAAAATACAGTACTTCTTCAAGACAAACAAGATGTTGAAAAGGGATAGTGAATTAAACCGTACTTCAAACTAAAATGTGTTTTTTCAAGTGGAAATAAAGTACTTCTTCAAGACAAAGAACAAGTTTAAAGGGGATAGTGAATTTAAATTTGGCTTGAAACCAAAATTACAGGGACAGGGGAAAATTTAAATACAATATTCTAGGTACGATAAATCAGACCATCTTTATGCTTCATCAATGTAACTTTGTACTCTTTTTTTGTAGCCATGGTAAGCAAGCACAATACCCCTTTTACTTGAAATGGATGCTCATGTTTGATAGGCTTACATGCATGCCATGCTTGGAGGCGCAGTAGGCAGACGAGAGAGGGGCAGGCATTATACCAGTGGCACTGCTGATGTTGATGATCTGTCCATAGTTGTTTTCCAGCATGTAAGGTAGGGCCACTTTAAACAGTGAGATCGGACCCATGAGGTTCAAATCCATGATGGCCTTGTCCACCTCAATCTTGCAGTCCTGGACCAGGGCACGTTGGCTTCGACCACTGTTGTTGATGAGGATGTCGATCTATCCATAATTAAAGAACAAAATGGCAGAAATAGTGCAGATCAGTCAAAAACAAGTACTTATGGATGAATGAATGAGATCAATAAGATGACTTTTAAAAAGAATAGAAAGGTTAATGAAACTAATCAATCAAATAATGAAAATATATTTCATTCAAATATGTAAATTATAAACTAAGCTGGGAAATGATAGCTCAGTCTGAATGCCAAAGGCTTTATATTACTCTAAGACTGATTAAGAAATTTCACTTTTCTATTTGGGCAATTCTAGCAATGGACCTGGATTTTTGTTATTCTGTGGGCTCAACGCTAACATTTAATTTTTCCTTACAAAGTTCAACTTTTATTTCATTGATTTCAAATATTTATGAAGATTTCCTTTGAAATTGATTTGCAAGCGCCTTGGCCATCTCGATACATGGATATGTATGCTTTATAAATACTGCAAGTATTATTATTATTCATGTTATTATTATCATCATCATCATTGTTATTAATATAATCATAGATTGAATCAAACTCAGTTCACATCTTTTACCTTTCGATAATAATATTCAAATAGATGAAGACTTGCATCATAGCATATATGCTAACAGTTTTCCTTTCAACATAAAATATGAAGTCATAATGAACTTTCAGAAGACTGAATTCCACCCCAGGACATACCTTGCCATACCGGTCAACGATGGTTTCGGCCACCCGACCATGAGTCTCATACTTGGTTGCATCCATAGGTAGGACTAAGATATCCTCCTCCCTCACCTCTGGGAATCTGACGCAGTTACCTCGGACTCTCTCCAGCTCGTTCACACGACGAGCCGACAACACGACTTTGGCACCCTAGAGAGAGAAAACACGACATGGACGTTTTGATATCTCTATATACTCATTCTCAACGACACAAATACAGACCTCTTAATATATAAGGCTCTGATTGATTCAGGGTTCGGATTAGTTGGGCCCTGGAAACACAAATGTTCTCTCAACTTTTTACTCCTCACCCTCAATGGTTGACTTTATGAATTTATCACCCAGCAGACTGCATTTTGCAAGAAGATCTGGGCCTCGTCAGATAATAAAGTTCCTTGGCAAAACAGATTAGCCACCCCCCCCCCCCCCCCCCCCCTCCTGGCAAAAAGAATTGTCTCACCTTACGAGCAAGCTGATACGCAAGTTCTTCTCCAATGCCACTGGATGCTCCAGTGATCCACACAACTCGGCCCATCATATTATCTACAAATTACAGAAATGCCAAAGGGTGGCCGTATTAGTGTATTGCATAATAATACATAATGTTTAAGCAATACTAAGAAGACTATAATCAACAAAACTAGCTCAACTTTGTCCGGCTAGATATATAAAAGAATCCCTTTATTATTCCTGCAATAATTATTGTGATCCAAGTATTGTTTCCCCACCCTCCCCTTCCCCCTACCTTTGATTTGGTAAGTGGAGTGGTATCTATTTTGAGCTCCCCTTAATATTTGCTGTCACTTCATCAATATCAGTATCAGTAGTAGTAAAGTATGGAAAGTAAATTATAGCAAAAGAAAATTAATGTTTATAAAAGGGAAAAAAGACATGTATATAATTAAATATATATAGTATCATACTGTAAAAACCATCTAAATTTAAGTGTGAAGAAAATTCAAGTAAATATGCAATGATGTAAACACATTAATATGGTACAATTCAAATCATACAAATTGTTTCACAATCAATTTGTATTTAGTTGAATTGTACGTACCACAAGTTTAAGGAGACAAAGAAAAAATAATGGAAATGTACAGTCTACCAAGAATGATATCTTGTCGAACTTTACAGCCTGACCTGGCAAACTCACCTCCTTTGTTTCCAATCAGCTCATAGAGCATGAGAGTGAGGTCACCATCAGAGACCATGGAGAGGAAGAAGCAAACCAGGAATGTCACCAGGAGAAACAGAGCGATAAAGTAAAGGACACGGATTGACAGAAGGATGAAGACTGCAGCGATGCACAGAGCAACGAGGTAGATGGTGCCAAGAGCCATTTTGGGTCGGATTTGTTTATTCTTCTCTGTCTGTGGATAAGAGAGACAATTTATGATTAGTCTAAGTGGATAACATTTCCGTATCAGTTCTTAAAACTAAAAGGTCTAATCTCTAGATCTGAGTTAGACCCTGGCCTAGCCTAAGGCTAAGCTAGATCTACATTCAACTTAACTCCAGGGAGCTCCGAGCTCCAGAGCCTGCATAGGAAACAATTCAAACAGTGAGTTGGGTAAAAAAAATTGAAATGTAAAGAAGTGGTGGTTATGTGGTGGTTATTTTGCCTGACTGCTAAGAAAGCATGATCTGCTTGTTAGTAAGCGGATTATTGACTGAGCTATCGCGCCTCCTCAAAGAAGTAGTAGTTTCAATATTGACTTACCGTATATAACGGTGTATAAACCGCACTTTTTTGCCGCCGAAAAAAATTCAAAGTCGGGGGTGCGGTTTATACACGGTACAATGTCTCCCAGCTCGGTAATCGGTGTGTTGACTCACCACTCGGAAACTAGAACAACACTCAAATTTTTCTGTCATCTTCGTTTGAAAGTAATCTTTCTGATAGATCTCAATATGTAGTTTATAATAATAATTCCTCCAATTTTTCTTCTATTACATGGTGTACCACAAGGTTCTATCCTAGGTCCCTACTGTTTTTTAATTTACAGTACCGTAATGATCTTACACACAAAAAAAAAAAAAAAAAAAAAAAGTTTTTTTTTTTTTTTTTAAGGGCGAAAAAGAGGGGTGCGGTTAATACACGAGGGCGGTTTATACAACGTTATTTACGGTACAATGTTTTTCGACTCCTCTGGGCATCCATTCAACCACTTGAAATTATAATTTAATAACGCGCATGCATACTTTCTCTTCGCCATGTTGATTCAACGATAGGCCTAAAAGTTTACCACTAACGTACATAGATCTAGGTTAGGAAGAGGAATCACCCTTTTTCCCATCAAAGACGTCTTCAAATTAAGTCAAAATTACTTCTTTACATTTTGAAAAAATGCATGTGAAACAGCAACCCGCTGTTTGAATTAATTTCCTATGCCTGGAGTTACATTCAACGTGAACTTACAATAGGTCTACACGTCAGGCGCGGATCCAGGATTTCTTAGGGGAGGGGGCCCAACTTTTTTTTTTTTGCTCCCGAAAATTTGAAAATCGTGCCGGTCAAAAAGTTGTTCAGTGGGAGGGGGGGGGGGGGGGGGGGGGGTCCTCATCTTTTTCCCAGGGGGGGGGGAGGGCCCCCCTTGCATCCGCCACTGCTACACGTAGTTGACACTCACTCACTGCGGATCATGCTGACTATTCTAAATTTCATAATCCATGTGAATTCTGTTTTAAAGTCATGCTAGTTCAACTTCAAATTACACAGACTCAGTCACAGATCAAACTTCTTGACTTCGATTCGTTTTTACCTGAGTGCTTGCTGAGGATGAGCCTAGCTAATTACTCAAACTGAAATGGTGTTGCTGAGCATGAGAAATGCAAAGGACTGCTGCTGGCTGTCGAGAGCTGTAAACTAGACTCTGCATGTGCTGTCCCGATCCCGTGCCGTGTAAACGAAGTTGCGGTCTGCTAGATCGCCCTCTTCTTGGCCTCTCCTCTCTGCACTCTGGTCCGAAGTTGGACTTTGAGTTTGATCGACTACCGGTACGGTACCGGTACACTTGTTCTTCTTGAACTTGTAGGCTAATACGCTCCCGGGCACGCCTTTTCAAATGCATTCAGTTGATGTAAATATTTGTTTCAGGTCACCGGGTTGTGACTGACCATTTTTAATCTAGACTATGGAAGAAGTAGAAGTGTACGGTACCAGGAGTTCTTGTGATGTATTTCGTAAACGGTCGCCGCGCCGAAATAGATACTATGGAATGCCGTTAATATGCTCCGCTCCGTACTATAATTTCCGCGTGGATGAAAAATTGTATTTTCTGGGTACGACGTATTCACATACGAGGCTTATAATTAGGCCTAAAAAAAGAGGAAGAAAAAGAAGAGGAAGAAAAAGAAGAGGAAGAAAAAGAAGAAGAAGAAGAAGAAGAAGAAGAAGAATTAGAAGGAGGGGGAGGAGGAGGAGGAGGAGGAGAAGGGTGAGGAGAAGGAGGATGAGGAGGAGGAGCTATAGGAGGAGGTGGAGGAGGAGGAGGAGGATCGAGGAGAAAATGAAGAAGAAGAAAGAAGAAGCCGTGCCACTAAAGGAGGCTTTCGGGGCGGGGTGGGGGTGATGATGGTGGGCACGTCACGGGTGAATAGCAATTAAATGTTGTTTCAAGCAATATCATGTAGAATCTATATTCATTCTTGTGCAAATAATAATGATGATGATAGTAATAATAATAAAAATGATAATATTATTACTATATTAATACAAATTACAATTAAAGTAATGATACTTATAATAATGACGTAATAATATGTTATAATGATGTCATAATAATAATCATAGATAAAAACACGTTGAAACAGGTGCACGATTCGCACGAGAAATTCTGGCCCGTTTAGCGCTTCATAGAAATAAGAGAAGAGTGGTGCTCATTTATCTCCCGGGTCTGTAATAAATATTAGTGTCTCCGATGTTTAGCTAACGGAGGACAATCTATGTCTTAAATCCATCTGTGTTTATGTTACACAATAATTACCTCCGTGATACCGGCTTGTATTGTACATGGTCATGCTTTTGATATTTTTTCTTAATAGGTAATTTATCCTTTCAGGAGTCAACATGTCGAAAGCACTTCGCTATGTTATGTCCATTGGTATTATGGGAGGAAGTCTTTTTGGTGGATGGGTCTTGATGAACACTATCACTCCAGATCCTGAAGAATTATTGAAGGTAATTTGCTTGAGATGAAGTTGAACCATGCATGCTGAAGCTTGTTGAAGTTTAAACCTAGTTTGTTCATGATTTTCAATGATTCATGTTATTGTAATTTTATCTGAGCCGGAGTAATTCAGGACATACTCCACTAATCATGAAATAATATTATTAACAAAAGTGGCTATATTGTATTGTGTATGAGAGTTGAGACTGACCGAAGCGCCATGCACTGACACTAGTCTGAGGAGAAAATATTGGTTTCTTATTTCATGATTCCCCAAAACTAAAAAGTAGATAATTACTTAATATATCAATCTCTTATCATACTATGAAAGATTTTGCATTTGAATTTAGTCTTCTTTTACTTTTAGCTTTTATTTTCCCGAAATCTTTGCTATGTTTTGAGTGGTTATTTTCCTTAAACTTTCTGCCCCCCCCCCCCCCCCTCCTTGTTTATTGTTTAATCTAGTTGTTAAAGTTCTTTTTCTTAACTTTGGCAAAGGATTCATAAATGTAGTTCCCTGATAATTTTTATAATTGTCATGCATGTACATGTATAGCCTGCATCATACGAGAACCAAGTAGATCTAATAATCAAAAATCCATTCTCTCATTTTCAGCGTCTCCCGGAAGCAGATCCAGTAAAAATGGCTGAGTCAAAGCAAAGGACGAAAGAGCTCGTAGCAGCACTGAAAGCAGCAGCAGAAAGCCCCCATCCTATATACAAAGATCTAAAACGGGAATGATACATGAATGAGAGAATAGATCAGAAGTCATGAACTGGAACTCAAAGACAACTGCCATCTCTAATGCAGAAAATTGAGAAGGGAGCATGGAAGATCGAATCATGATTTATAGCTTCAGGCCCAGCACAGTACAGGAATCTGTGTCTTCTGTCTGATATACTCCAGGGAACGAATTTTACTGTTACTCGCCAGCCATGTGACTTGTTGAGTTATCTCCTTGTTCAGCATTATGGGCACTATATGTCCGATGTGACTTAATTTTGATGATGAATGACTCCACTGTCTCCACAATTACTATTTTTCAATGAGGGAATTCAAGCCTTTATGTAGGTTCTGTTCTATTGTATGCATGGGCCCCACCCAGAAACTTCAAAATTCTAAGGGTTGTGTGACTTTGTGTTAAGAGCTAGTAACCCATTTGTATGGTACCCTGTTTTCTTTTGAGGCTTTGTTAGCCAAATAGTTTCTTTTAAGACCAGAGTCAATCTATTTACATGTTTCAAAATGAACACTTTTTTTAAAAGGTGTGAATGTTTTATGGATCAAGTTGAAGCATACTGACTGATTCCTTTGATTCCTATTACTTTTGATTGGGATTATGCAGAAATATTTAAAGCACCAGCATTATCACACTGTTAAATTAGAAGAATTAAAAAAAAAATCAAATCAGTGCGAACCAAAGGAACTGAAAAATCAGTCAAAAATCAGTCAAAATTCTAAATTCAATTGAGTGGCAATAATTTGATTATGTGATAATTAGTCTTGCTAATAGCTAATTTACAAAATCATGTTCTGTGCAATTTATTGCAAAGAATTCAATTTTTGCAAAATACTGGTACTGGCATTCAACTTATTTGAGAGTTCATATGCTTCGGTTAGTTTTAGTAAAGATCATGTGATCTTCTTAAGCTCTATCCTTGCATCTTTTAAACTTTATGTCATGCAAGACAATTTAACTTTTTTGCAAAGGGGTTAAACTGGGTGGGTCATACCAAGCTTGAAATCACACGAGATGCATGTTTTCAACTTTAGATGGATATGGGCTCGTCACTATTTTAAAAGTCGGGCCCAGGGTCTAAAGCAACTGAAATGTTCTCTTTGCTGATATTGTGTAGCCAGAGTTTCTGCATGTAATTAAATACAATGATCGACAAGAGTTATAGTGGCTAGAAAGATAACAGAGTCCAAAACTAGTACATGTTCTCAGGTTTTTTCCATTTTAACAGAATCTTTACTTGAAGAATATCAAATTAAAAATGAACTGAGGGTCATTATGTTGTAGTTGTAGACTCAACTTAGGCAATTTTTGCTCAGTTTGTAGAAAAATTGGCAAAAGTTATCCAAAGATAGGCATGAAATCACCCCCAAAGTTGGCCTGACACATAATTACCCTGATGTTGGGAATAATTTTATCAAATTTGTTGTTGTTTTACAGTCTTCAAGTCATCATCACACAAGTGGCACAACATTCTCTGAAAATATTTCATATGTATTGGGTGACATGAAATGTCTATTGATTGGATGATAAGGATATGATTCAGTTGATAATATGCAAGCTTCATCATTCATGTGTTCTAGACGGTTTTATGTTTCAGTTACTCTCATATGCTTTTAACATGTAATCGATGACAGAAGTTTTATTACAGAAATGATAAGCTTCTGGACCTTTTAAAGGCCTGTCTAATAGAATTCTATTAGTTTTGAAGAGTGTATGTGTTATGATTTGAGCGATACAACATTGCAGCAAATTGACTTTGTTTAAACTTCTGCTGTTAATGTGTGTATTGTGTATTTTTTTCATTAATATGTTAAGAGTGATAATAAAAAGAAAATAGAATTAAAGAGAAGCTTGACTTGACTTGACATTCTAAGGCTCTATTGGTTACAGGTGTGTACTTTCTATGTCAAAATTACTCTTTTCAATTCAACATTAAAATAAGACAGAGATAAGACAACAAGGCTAGCATAAGACAATACAAACTTGGAATGAGTTTGGGGGATATAGGAATAAATAAATAAGGGAGAATTAGAGAGAGAGAGAGAGAGAGAGAGAGAGAGAGAGGGGAGGTAGTGAGTGAAAGTAAGAAGGTGAATAGGGTTGAAAGAAGAGATAGGAATGAAAACTAGACTTGGAATACAGTGTACAAGATAGAATTCTTGATACACAAAATACCAGGAGACAGCACAAAATACTAGGAAACATGTACTCCAATTGAACCATTACAAAAAAAATAATAATATCAAAATCTTATCCAGTGCCCGGTTTAGGGGGAGGGCTGCACAGGAGCTGTGCCCCCACCCCCTTCACAGAATCCTGCATCTACCCCTGACAGGATCAATGTTAGACCATTATCGAATTAGGTTTCGGACTAAATTTGCAGACAAGCTAGCTGAAAATATATGTATTCTGAAAAGCATGACAAGCTAACAATAAAAAACAATGAAATGCAAAATAAACCTGGATGAAATGAATTCCTAGTAATATGTCAAATTAAGAATATAAATGGAGATTTTATATTTCCATCTAAAAGGTACCTTTATATCTTAATCAACATTTATGTTTTATATAACTCCATAAGATTAAAAAAGAAAGAAAAGCAAAACATTGATACCAATCCGAGCACCTATATAGTCTAAATTATTCCCTATAGAATCCCTATATACTATTTAAGAGATGAAAGCGAACACAGAAATACACTCAATGGTATGTGGTGAGATTAAGTATAATTGCACCGCCATATTAAATATATCTTTTTGTGAATAGAATTTAATACACCACAGACTGTAAGAGCTTGATAAACCAAGAAGTTGTACTACTTTGAAAAACTGATAACGGTATATTAAAGCCTCTTAATTTGTGGATATTATCATAGAGGTATATCATTACATATAGCAAAATACATAGCGGAGAACACATACAGGCATATCGACATATAACACGAGGATTAATGCCCAATTACGTTCATACTCTCAAAATGTAGGTACCCTTGATAGTTCCTTTCCGCCCCGCCCTCGTTATCACATGGATGCGTGCTTTGTTTTACGAATCCCCTATATTGGTAGCACCGTAGCACACATTAGGCCTATAATAGGATCTTCCTATTCAACCGTGTTTGATGTTGCCGATCATGCTATTGATATGTGATAAAAGAAGCATGCATGCGCGGCGACTGGTGATGCATTGCATTCGTGGACCAAGAATTAGGAGAATAGGTAACGAATTCTGAGTACCAGTGCTGTTTTTAGAATACAATATCCATCAAAACAGCTCGGGGAGAGATTCCGAAAGAGAAGGGTAGGTGTGATGCTTCTATATATTCCATATTTTTAGAGAGCTCTTTTATTTTGTACGCTAATTCAGGGGTATATTAGTTTACAACTGGCGCCGCGACGATCTTCTACCAGTACCATTAATGTTGTGCAACCGGTAGGGAGTCGCCATTTACAAGTGGTGCGAACCGCGCCTGGCCTGCCGCACAGGGGGCCCAGCTCAGGACCGCCTGGCGATCACTATGCGCTGAGCTGGGCGGCTCCTGCCGCGATTATCTTCGTGTAGAGTCTATATAAAATGTGTATTTAAAAGGGTCTATATATTGACCTCTTTCTTAAACAGAAGATTCCGACATATCACGTGTTTGGATCCAGAAGAGCATTAATAATTTATGTCATTTTATGCAGAGTTCATAAAAGTCACTAATTCATAATCGTATGCCCTTAGTTAAAGTTCTGGCTCCAAATTGATGGCTGTACAAAGTAGGCCTTTACAGCCCTACAATATTTTTCAGTAGATCTGGCAACAACAAAAAATTGTGTAAAGAAATATTTTGAGGGTAATGAAAAGGAAATTCAACTATACTTTTTAATAAAAGTATTTTTCATATGATCCATATATTATTAATTTATTACCACTTGTGCACCAGTATTCTGTTTTTTCATAAAAATAAAATCTTTTTTTGTAAATTAATGTTCCACTTATATCATAATCCCCCAGTCAGAGCTGTCTAGAGGCCAGAGCAAGCTGATAATGCCAATATAAACTTATACTTTATTATGTAAAATATGCACATGACAAGTATATACCTACAAACACAGTTGATTTCCACATATATTCATTTTTTTCCTTCCTTCTAAATACTCCTTCCTTTTCTCCCTCAATCTAATACAGGCAGGTCTAGGCGTTATAAGTGAGAGTTGTTCTAGTATGGTTTGATCGGCTATGTTTGTTCTGCAGTGAGGAGACTTTGGATGTTTGTACAGACAAGATCGAGACTGGCATTGAAGTACCTGTCTCCTAGGCTATAGCTATACATGCTTAAGAGACCACTACACCAAGTACCCCTCCAAGAAGACTCTTTGCCAGCATCATAGACTAATTGGACTAATGAAAACTTCCAGGTGTTTGCTCTATCTCTATCCATGTGAAAACTGCTTGATCATGCTATGAAACTGAACGAGGACACCTTTTGTCAAAATGGCGAAACAATACGATGTTCTGATAAGACTTCTCATGCTCGGAGACTCTGGTGTTGGCAAAACATCCATGTTGTGTAAATTTACAGAAGAAGGCTTCAACAGTACACACATTCCTACGATAGGTAAGATTTTTTTCTTTTTCTATTGTCACCTTTGATCTACCTTTCTCTCGGTACATGGCGACAATAGTCACAGCTGACTAATCGCCAAAACAGAAGAAGAACATGCACGTAGATCAGTTATTATCTGCTGAGAGCCAGAAGTGCATGAAATCATATATTTTGATTATAACAGATTGAACAGCTAGTGCAGGCCTTTGTGTTGCTCAACAGTCAAGCATACAGTACTCGTATAGTATTACAGCAAGTATAGGAAATCGACATACTTTACACAGGCACCAAAAATGGGTTTGTTTTAGAGAATTGGTCAACCAACACAACCCAACAGATATGTATTAATGTTGAATTTATAACCTCATAGTAATGATATGAAACATGTGTCACAAGAGAGGGAATGTACAGTAAATGGAGGTTGAGTTTATAAACCCTATTGTTCTAAGTATTAGCCTGGCCATAAAATGATGGCTTTAATTTAATAAGGATGATGATGATGATGAGGCTGGCCATTAAATAGTTTCACTTTCCTATCAATTATAACTTGGAGGTTTCAAAGATTTGTATGACTACAGTATACTGTCTGGAATGTCATCAGATGCATTTGTTACATTTATATAGGTTTAATGATCAATGATTTCTTAATAGAAATGTAAAAATACAGTATTGTTACTGAGTTACACTTCATTTCACTTAGATGCCGTATAGCCAGTTTTTGCCAGTCACCAGTTTTTTTTAAATGTTTTACTTGAAAAAATGTTATTTGTTATTTGGTTTAGTGTGCCTTCATACACAACTGATAATCTTCCTACATGTTTTCTTGATAGGCTGCATAGCCCTTTGAAGAAGAAGAAGAAGAACATTTACACATCAATGAATCTACTTTAATCATTAGTCTGTATGATTTTAGAATGTTTAATAACCATAATACTGTACCACATAGAAACATTTTTCATTAATAATACTCTGGACAATGCAGGTGTGTGACTTTAGTACTTACATGTACATGTACATGTAATATCTAAGGACTAGATTTGTTTGACAATACACATCATATTTACATCAGTGAAAATTGATTGTGAATGTGGGATTACCATCATGAAGAACTCCATAGAAATATTGAATGCACCTAACGACTAGATTTGTTACACAATACACATCATATTTGCACATCATTATTCAAATTCCTCAGTTGTTAAGAGGTCCTTGCAAGACTAATTTTGTGTACAATTTGTTCAAAAACACCTCTGTTCAAAGTCTACATACTACATAGAGATGTAATTGTTCTGTTTTCTTCAAATCTTGACCTTATTGAGAAAATGTGCATTTGACATTTTAGGTGGCTCACCCATCAATGCATAATTTAAACAAGAGACTTGCAAAAAATTGTTTTCTAGTTGGGATAGTTTGCATAATCCAGGGTGTGTTGTTTTTCTGTTTAAAGTGGTGATTACTTGCATCCGGAATGATATTACAGATGGGAAAAAGGAAATACGTTTCCCAGGTAGATCGTTTCCAATCAGGATATTCTTTCTGACTATAGTGCATAGACATGTGATATCTAGTAAAAATTAAAGAAAATTGTTTCCTCAAACACTTAGCCAGGGTTAACATGAAATATTTTTTTTCTATCACCTGATGTGAAACTGAAGTAATGTAACTTTATCTGCTGTTTTAATATTTTCAAAATTCTTCTTCTTCTTCTTCTTATTATTATCTTTATTATTGATGTTGTTTTTATCATCATCATCTTCATCATCATGACATGACAAAATCAGTGCTTCATTTTTTGCGCTTACAATGATTTGTGGATCATCACATATTTTAAATTGTTTGGATCCTCAAAACCTATTGCATTATTTCTTCTGATAAATCTTGGTAGAGAATGAAAAGCAAGTATCACTGTCTATCTAAAAGGAATCACTCATGCAGTATATATTGTGTGTGGTGAATCAAATCCTTTAAGAGATGTATTAAAGACCAACATGCTGGACTTAATTCTGCAAAGAGGTTGTACAATGCAATTGAAATGTGGAGAGCAGTCAATGATAAGTAAACAATAGATGGAATGTGCGAAGTAGTACTATATTTATTTAGCTCTTGATCACTTATTAGTGTTACCGTAGTAGCATACTATGTTTGCTAGATTTGAGGGTTATTTTGAACAAATTGAATCCTACTTGTACGCTGTAAAGGTTGTAATTTGTTTCTTTGTTATGGTTCTAAGAAAAGCAAGAATAGTTTAAAGAATGATTCAGATGTTATTTCAAATGTTTCAAAGTGATATTTATTTGTATGGCAAATCTCATTTGTTGTTGACACCTTAAAAGCTTGCCCAACATAGTAAGAAGTATGCAGACTGGATGCTGGTTATTGTGGTTTATTCATAACTCGTCACTAGGTCCCCAGTAATGAAACATCCATATATTTGAATATGTTAATGAATCGGTGTATTGATTATACCGTACATGTATACGGTACTGCAGATCAAACCTTCCTGAGGAAAAATATAGTTTGATATGTTTTGACCGTTATTCTCTTTGTATGCTTTCTACCTTCCGCATTGCAGGTATCGACTTTAAGATGAAAACGCTCATGGTGGATGATAAAAAGATCCGCATTCAAATTTGGTGAGTAAGGTATATATTTGATGAGTAATGGCAGACAAAATATTTGCATGATCCCAGAATTCCATACATGCCTTGAGTATTGTCGAGGTCAGGGTCTGTGATTGTTCTCATTCATTGTTCTGCTTGGGTTCACAACCCAAGCTCAATAATGCATAGTATGAAATTGACTGACTAGGAGCATGTACACACTGCAAAGCTGTGAATTGTATTCTCCTGAACTATTATGCATTAACTGTTGATTCACCCAGTATGAATATCGTATGATCATGTTTTTTAGCCTTGGGGTATGAATGAATTGCATGTATTTGTATATTGGCTTAAAAATTTGATCGGGGTTAGCTCAATAATTCCATTTTATTCCCTTTTCTCCTTTTTTTTTCTTTGAGTGGGGGGGGGGTCATAATTGAGTTTCATCTGCTATTAAAAATAAATATAAACATATCCATTGGTTAAAGTACTGCAATATTAATTATGGAAAATATCTTTCTTTTTTTTTTTTTTTTTTAGTAATGAGAGAAACCCTGTTCTGCTATTTCCTTCTCTTTTTATTGTAAAAGATGTTATTAAAAAACATTCACACATTTGTCGCGGTTAAACGTGTAAAGTTTGAGATTGATCTTTCAACAGTGATCATTAGTGCAAAACTACTGTACAAACACAAAAACCAATATTTTGACTATTTCTTTCCGCACAGAATGATTATTTGAGTTAGTTTGATTTACTTTTCATTGAAAACATCACGCTATTGTAATGGGAATAAATATTGAAATAGTGGCTTAACAATGAAATGACGTCCTGGCAACAATACATTGACATTGAAATAATGTGCCAATCAGGCATGCAGCAATTTGTTTAAAGGTACAGTACATGTACATGTTATAACAGCCCAATTTCATTTCATTTTATAAATTTATTAATCCACAGGTAATTAATCATTATCACTATCTAAAACGTGTGTAACAATTACCACTTCCAGCATGATGTACATGTATGTTAAAGTATGTTACAGGCTGCCTGCAATTATTTGCATTCTATTTTTAACATGATACAGGGTTATTGCCTGAATTAGGGACAGTGTTATGAAGAGTGTGAGATATTTCCAGAGTATCGGCTCATGTGCTGTTTACTCTGTATTACACAATCATTGACAATGTAATACCATGTGGTCAAACAGAGAACATTTCAAAGCTTATATAGCCACACAATATGGAAGGCACAATCGCAGTGTTGACTAGATGTCCACACTGTGAGTGACAGACTGTGCCCACAATGTGAGATTGTGTACTGTAAGTGTAACACAATATATGACACATAAAGTAGCCACAGTTTTCTAACTATAGTACTCAACAAAGTGATAATCTTGTAAAGTAACCTAGCAAAGGGGGCATCAGAATGGAACTACATATACTGGGTGTAAAATCTTCCCAAATGTGGATGATATAAATGTCACCCAAAATTTGCAATATTGCTTTGGTAGAAATTGGTCCTCCCACCCCATCCTGCTTTACCCCCCCCCCCCACCCCACCCCACCCCCTCCCCTCCCCTCCCCATCCTGCCCTAACCCCCCCCCCCCACACACACACACACCCATCCTTGGATTATGCAAAGTCACTTAATCATTAATTTTCATCCAAAGAGTAAACAAATTTCTAACAAGAATACTGTGACTTTAAAATTAATCACAGTGTGTACACAATATTATGTTGGAATTAGTCATATTGTTTACTCTGTGACTAAACTGTTTGGTGGACACCATTTATTTTTTTCCTGGTACGTTTGCAGTTTGCACCATGTTTGCATATCATCTATTTGGAGACAGAATCATATCATCTTACCCAGATTTAACATCCATCCATCCAAAACAGACGATTTGATTATTTAAGACAATCATTTTGTCTGTTGGGAGCCAAAACTCACAATAGCATTTAATCGCTCTTTATAAAATGATTTGCAGTAATACTACTCTGACGCTCAGTAGACAAATTGATGTTGTAATTTATAAGTATATTGATGAAGCTTTTTCTTGCTTGATACCATGTACAGGGACACTGCTGGGCAGGAGAGATATGACACAATAACGAAGCAGTATTTCAGGAGAGCACAGGTAATGATATTATCTGCAATGGAAATTGATACAAAATGATTGAATGAAATATGTAATGGACAACAGCAACCCCAGCCCTATAAAGACATGCAGTATATGAACATTTTAAGCATGTGTTTGATAGATTAAAGCAGCCTTACATTTAATTGTCAGGCACCCACAACATATTTAAGCGAGTCCAGAAGGTTACAAGTCTATGTCTCTAGAATTGATTAAATCATGATGATACTGATATTGTGAAACTGGAGAACATATGAGGATGTAGTGACCAAATGTCACGATTTTAACTTTTATATGTATAATTATGTTTTATTCATTGATTTGCACATGTTTAATACGAATTGCTTTACTATTTCCAAGATGGCGGCTAGGGAGAATTAATTTCCCTTGCGTAGTCCGCTGTCTGGCTTTTCAGACATGTCCCAGCCGGTTCTGTCTGGTTCGTTGATATATTCTATTGTTATGCAGATTTGTTATTGTTACGTACAGCGCGTATACGTGCATATTAATTTTGTGCGCTTATTTTGACCAATCGCGCTACACCGGCGATTGGGGCTTTTTCTGATATTTCCATGTGGAAATCAGAGGGAAGATTTTTATCGGCACACACAGGTCGATACTGTGTTTTTGTTTACTGTGCCGGTCGAATTTTCGTCCAACATGGACGCGACGACTTCGTCCCCGGACCTCTCCCGGGTGACTCATTTTGTGGAGAGACTTGTATCGCTTTTACTAGCACATACTTGGATTTGTCTTTTCCACTAACACTTATCGTTGTAGTGACACGATGAACGCCATCGTCACCACCTCGCCATCATCTGCTTCGTTGTAGTGACACGATGAACGACATCGTCACCACCTCGTCATTATCTATTGTGTTGTGTTGACACGATGAACGCCATCGTCATCACCTCACCTCATCATCATCGACTCTTTATCTTTTCTACTGCGTGTTGTGCTGACACGATGAACGCCATCGTCATCACCTCACCGTCATCCGTTGTGCTGTGCTGGCTCGCTGATTATCGTCACGTCATCACCACATCATTGACATTACCTTCATGACCATCATCGCTGTTTTCACCAGCGTCGTCTTCATCGTCGACTTCATCATCGCTGTTTTCACCAGCGTCGTCTTCATCGTCGACTTCATCATCGCTGTTTTCACCAGCGTCGTTTTCATCATCGTTGTCTTCAACATCGTCTTCATCTTCGTGGTATTCACCTAGCGTCGATCATCGTCTGCATATCCTACGCGATCGACAACTAGCTCATCGACCACCGTTTTCGACTAGCTAGTTTCTACATCTAGATAGAACTTGAAGAAGATCTACTTTGAATTCAACTCCAATGACTCACGTAACGTTAATTATATTGTGATTTATGCATTGCATTGTTTATCATTGTGATGCCTTATTTTGACTGACTGAGTGCCTGTTGTTGAGTGCGTACGCTTACTAACACATATTTTACATGTTTATAATTGCACTAGTTCTAGGCCTATGCCTGGTCTACTGATCTAGATCTGCTATAGTCTAGATCCACCGATATATTGTTGTATTCTCGTGTTGTGCATTCCGTACACATACACAAGTAGAGATTTGTTTAGTGGTTTCTTGAACCACAATATTTCGTGCCTATGTAGGTAAATCTAAACGCTTAGATTTGAGTAGTATTTTCTTGACTGTTATTATTCATGGAGTGTGAATGATATTTAACTGACTTGTTTTAGTACTGTCTTAAGTTGTACTGAACAGGACTCCTGATATTTCGAGACTTGTATTAAGCGGTAATCATTAATACCATAGTGACTAAGTTGAGTCTCCTTTATATTATCTGTGCTGTTGGAAGTTATCTATGTTTGATTATTAATAGTAACTACCAAGGGCCTAGACCTCTAGTGATAGTTTAATTGTCTGTCACTGTTGAGATAGACAGAAGAGGTTTTTGATAATTCTGTAATCATTGTTTCTTATGTGAAATTATAGAATATAGAACCAAGTTTTAACCATAATCAATTTGTCTGGATGTGATCATTTATTAAGTGTTTTCTTGTCTGGAGGGATACTGCTTTTTAGTAGTTTAATTAAAAAAGAGAATTGTGTGGGATTACTAGTTAACACGCAACATAGTCCATACCCCATGTAGTTTGCTAAATTGGTGACCCCGACGTGATCCCCCTGAGATAAGAAACATTTAGTTAGATTACCTTTGCTTATTAATATTTTTTTTTACCATTAGGTAATCATATTTTAAATTGTGTATTTTCGCCCCTCGGAGCTTACGCAAGCTCGGGTCTGGTAGGGGGGTTAATGTAGTGACCAAATGTCACGATTTTAACTTTTATATGTATAATTATGTTTTATTCATTGATTTGCACATGTTTAATACGAATTGCTTTACTATTTCCAAGATGGCGGCTAGGGAGAATTAATTTCCCTTGCGTAGTCCGCTGTCTGGCTTTTCAGACATGTCCCAGCCGGTTCTGTCTGGTTCGTTGATATATTCTATTGTTATGCAGATTTGTTATTGTTACGTACAGCGCGTATACGTGCATATTAATTTTGTGCGCTTATTTTGACCAATCGCGCTACACCGGCGATTGGGGCTTTTTCTGATATTTCCATGTGGAAATCAGAGGGAAGATTTTTATCGGCACACACAGGTCGATACTGTGTTTTTGTTTACTGTGCCGGTCGAATTTTCGTCCAACATGGACGCGACGACTTCGTCCCCGGACCTCTCCCGGGTGACTCATTTTGTGGAGAGACTTGTATCGCTTTTACTAGCACATACTTGGATTTGTCTTTTCCACTAACACTTATCGTTGTAGTGACACGATGAACGCCATCGTCACCACCTCGCCATCATCTGCTTCGTTGTAGTGACACGATGAACGACATCGTCACCACCTCGTCATTATCTATTGTGTTGTGTTGACACGATGAACGCCATCGTCATCACCTCACCTCATCATCATCGACTCTTTATCTTTTCTACTGCGTGTTGTGCTGACACGATGAACGCCATCGTCATCACCTCACCGTCATCCGTTGTGCTGTGCTGGCTCGCTGATTATCGTCACGTCATCACCACATCATTGACATTACCTTCATGACCATCATCGCTGTTTTCACCAGCGTCGTCTTCATCGTCGACTTCATCATCGCTGTTTTCACCAGCGTCGTCTTCATCGTCGACTTCATCATCGCTGTTTTCACCAGCGTCGTTTTCATCATCGTTGTCTTCAACATCGTCTTCATCTTCGTGGTATTCACCTAGCGTCGATCATCGTCTGCATATCCTACGCGATCGACAACTAGCTCATCGACCACCGTTTTCGACTAGCTAGTTTCTACATCTAGATAGAACTTGAAGAAGATCTACTTTGAATTCAACTCCAATGACTCACGTAACGTTAATTATATTGTGATTTATGCATTGCATTGTTTATCATTGTGATGCCTTATTTTGACTGACTGATGTTTTATGCCTTTGTTTGACTCTACAAAATAGGCAATAAAGTCTGTTTAAAGTTTACAACTTCAACTGGTTAGTGCTTTATTCTAGTAATCTTCATTCTGGTTGTCAAGTCAGTACATAACACAAGAGGGCGCACTGCCACTCTAAACCATATATAACATCCTTCCTTCTTTAAGAAGTTAATACCTGTATATTAGTTTGTCGACCTGAAATGCATGTATGAATGCCCATGTCAGTACACATAAATCTAATTATAAATCCTCTGGAAATATCTGTGTTTATAGAAATAGTATCATAATAAATCAACTTCAGCATGGATGCATAATTACACTTGAGTGGTTTTGTTGTTCTTTTGAGACAATACATATGAGCTTAAATTCTGTTTTCTCTCGATTAGTCCTTTGGAACACTGGCTTAGATTATGTATCATCTTCATCAAATTTCAAATAGAACCAAAATCAAATACTTTTGTTTTGATTTGTCTAAACAACATCAACCAATCAATATAAACAACATACTAACTTTCTTTCTTGTTAATTAACAGGTGACTTTCCTGTATAAACAATTAACTTTCTCTTAATGAAACAAATATATAGTTGTCTGTCTACATCTATATAAAGTAGTTACACATAATGTTTATTTAATGATAAACAACAAAATCTTTCATGTGAGCTGGTGGATGGCGAGCTCTGGTACTACGGCGAGCTGGTCTTGGTGGTTCTTGAGTCTCTTCAGCGAGCTGGGGTTCGCGAATATCATTATTTGCTTCGCGACGAGGAGACTTCGCTACGTGATCTGGAGAATTTGTGTCGCTACGCTTCGCTTCGGATGTTGATGGCTCTGGTTGTTCGCGAGTTACGCTAGTAGGCGTGGAGAATATATCTGACTGGTCACTGAATGTGCTACTACATGTGCGCAAGTGCTTCCTGTTTCGTCGAACTATATTGCCATTCTCTGACCTGACTAGATATGATCTGGAATCAACTTGTTTCTCTACTCTCGCTTTGTGCCATCGCTTACTCTGTGCGTTAGACTGCGGCTGAACACGAACAATATCTCCGCGTTTCAATAGTGGAAGCTCTTTCGTGCTCTTATCGTAGTACTGCTTTTGCTTCTTCTGCTTTTCCGCTTTCTTTGCGACAACTCTATTTTGTGTGCGTGGAATCAGAAGCTTGGACGCGGTTGGTACAAGAGTGCGAGTGCGACGACCGTACAGGCGTTGAGCTGGCGAGCTATCAAGTCCTGCTGTGGGTGTGTTACGCCAATTTAGAAGAGCTAGCTGAAAATCTTCTTGAGCTTCAGTTGTCTTACGTAAGAGACCCTTCGCAATCTTGACGGCACTCTCCGCTTTCCCATTGCTCTTGGGATAATATGGGGAACTCGTGATGTGCTCAATCTCATACTCCTGCATGAAGGTCGCGAAATCTTGAGAGTTAAATGGGGGACCATTGTCCGACATAATGGTTTCTGGGATACCGTGACATGCGAAAATGCTCTTTAGTCGCCTGACGACTGCTCTGGTATCTTTCTTGTGTGGCAGAGGAAGAACTTCGAAGTAGTCTGAGAAATAGTCCACAACACAAACATAGTTCTTGTTGTTCAACTCGAATAAGTCTATACCGAGTTTCTGCCACGGACGTTTCGGCAAGTCATGATTGATCAGAGGTTCACTTCTTTGCTTCGGAGCAAAGGTTGCACAGACTTCACAGTGTGAGAGATAGTCTGTAAGATCGCTTGTCATCCCTGGCCAAAATACACATTCTCTGGCCCTTGCGAGTGTGGCCTGTATTCCTGTGTGTGCGCTATGAAGTCGCTGTTTCACACGAGGTCTCACTTTGACAGGAATTACACAACGCTGTCCGCGGAAGATTATACCCTCATCATACGTTAGTTCATCACGGATGTCAAAGTATGGAGAAGTCCCAGGTGGCAGACGAGACTTGTCTTCGGGCCACCCCTCAAGGATCAGTCCCTTAACCGCTTGTAGGCTTTCATCCTGTTGCGTTTCAATCCTGATGAGCGCTAACGTCTTCTGCGACACCGCTATGTCCTCAAGCATGTGAATGCTTTCAACTTCTTTCTCTGTCGGCGATTGCTCGGAGTTCGGTAAGTATGCTCGCGACAGAGTGTCTGCTAGGTACATCTCTCTACCCGGCTTGTAGAAGATCTCTACATTGTACTGTTGCATTCGCAATAGTAATCTTTGCAGTCTCTTTGGTGTAGAAGCCAACGGTTTACGCGTTATTGTCACTAGCGGTTTGTGGTCTGTCCAAAGGATCACCTTTCTACCGTACACGTACTGATGGTTTCTTTCAAGTCCGAAAACTTGCGCAAGAAGTTCCTTCTCGATCTGAGAATATCTAGTTTCGGCCTCAGTCAACGCTCTACTTGAGTATGTCACCGGTTGGTCATTCTGAGTCAACACGAAACCCAGGCCCTTTTGTGAGGCATCACCTTGACCCTCTACCGGCAACTGCTGATCAAAGTATCGGAGAACCGGTGCTTCTGTAACAAGTCCTTTGATCGCGATGAACGCTCTAGACTGTTCTTCTCCCCAGTTCCAGGGAGTGTCCTTGTGGGTCAACCTACGTAACGGTTCGCTGAGCCCCGACAATGATGGCAAGAACTTTGCTAAGTATTGAACCATTCCCACAAATCGCTGGATTCCAGGTATATCTACTGGCTGTGGCATGTCAACGAGAGCTGCGACTTTGCTAGGATCGGGCCGAACACCTTCCTTGGTCAGTCGGTGACCAATGAACTGCACCTCCTTACATTTGTACTCAAGCTTGCTAGAATTCAGCTTGATGTCTCGCTCGCGACATCGGCGAAGGAAACTAGTCATGTTACGATCATGGTCTATGCAGGCCTCTGCATGTGTCTCACCCTGTCCAGTTATGAGAATGTCATCTGCTATGACGAATACTCCTGGTAGGCCTTCAAGGCACTGATCTAGGCGCTTCTGGAAGAGCTCAGGCGAAGGTGATAGACCAAAGGGTAAGCGAAGATACCTATATCTACCCCAAGGTGTCTGAAATGTTGTAAGCTTGGATGATTCTGCGTCCAACTTACACTGTAGAAAACCTTCCTTCAAGTCGGCCTTGCTGAAAACTTTCACATTCGCTAACTGTGGTAGGATATCATCAATCGTTGACAATGGGTAATGCTCACGCTTCAACGACCTATTAAGATGTTGCGGATCGATGCATACTCTCAATTTACCACTTGGTTTCCTAGCTACTACAAGACTAGATACCCAATCACTAGGATCTTCTACCTTCTCAATCACCTGCAGCTTTTCAAGCCTACACAACTCTTCTTTCAAATCTTCTTTAATTGAAAGAGGGACCCTTCTAGGGGGCATCACTACTGGCTTTGCCTCCGCCTCTAAGGTCAAATGAACTACTCCTGGCATGTTACCCAACCCTGTAAATACATCCTTGTATGGGATCAGAATATCATCATTAGCTACTGCATGAACAACTTCAATGTTTTCATACTGTACTTTGATCAACTTCATCTGCTGGCCTGTACTAGCTCCCAACAGTGGCCTTGTGACTTCGCCCTTCACAACAACAAATGGAACTAAGTACCTCTTGTTATTCTTTACATTCCTAAGATGCAACTTGCATTTCCCTGCAACTGGTACTGTTCCTTGACCATACACAATCAGAACCTGATTTGTACTAGTTAACTCTGTCCCAGATGGAACATCTTCTAGATGGATAACATTACATGTCGCTCCACAATCAACCTGCATACCAATCTCGTCTTCGTCATTGATTCTAAACTTTGCAATGATCTTTTTCTGATAATTTGGACTCTTACTATCAGCAGATACCTGAAATGCTTCATCTGTGCCTATCAGAGAAACATATACACACTCTTGTTCAGAATCTTCATCCTCTTCAATTGTCTCTACTCTGTGAGCCTTGTTCTTATTCTGTCTACATTTCACAGCGAAATGATTTTCTCTTTTGCACAGCTTACACTTTTGGCCATAAGCTGGGCATTTTGATTTGTCTTTTTCATGCTGCTTACCACAGAAACCACAATTAATCAATTTAGGAGCTAGCTTCTTGCCCTTACCCCCACTATGTTTCCAAACCTTTGGTTTATGGGACACTGCATAGGCAGATACTGGTTCCTGCATGGCTTTGCTCTGAGCTTTGGACGACTCCATAGCTCTGCAGATATCCAAACAACTAGACAGAGTAAGATTTGGCTCTTGCAAAAGACGTTTTCTTGTATTATCGTCTCTAATCCCTAGAACGATTCGATCTCTGATGAGGTCATCAGTTAGAGTACCAAACTCACAAGTACTTGCAAGAGACCTTAACCTCACATAATAATTCTCAACTGACTCATCAGTATTCTGAACACACTTATTGAACTGATATCTTTCAAAAGTAATGTTTGTTTGCCCGACACAATATTCAGACCAGAGTCTTCTTATGCATTTATAACTCTTTCTTTCCTCCTCATTTCTGAAAGGGAGGCCTTGTTGAATCTCCAATGCATCAGTTCCTAGTGCCGTTATGAAATGTGCCACACGAATTTTATTACTTTCGTGTTCTAACCCAGTTATGACCTCATAACTGTCCCACATCTGGGTGAAAATACCCCAGTTTTTCTTCATATCCCCTTTTACCGAAAGAGGTCTTGGGAGTGGCACATTTGTTCTACTTGTACCGCCCGGCCTATTTCTGGTCCTAACACTATCATTATCAGTATTGTTATCACTCAAGACCTGACCCTGGTTAGTCCCAGTTTCATTTACTCCTTCTGACTCTTCACTTCCCCTCTGGGGAGGATCTTGTACTGCCTCAGTGTTAGACATGTTTATCTCTACTGCCTATACAATTACACTTACAGTATCAAATCAGCAAATTCTAATACGGAGTAAACTATACTGCTAAACCCACTGAATGAACCAGACTGATTGGACTTATCGAGTATTAATTCTGATATTAATGCACTCTTTCCATAAATCCACACCATTTCATTCCAAACAATGCACACGTAAAACAACCAAAATAACTAAACATCGTAATTATTATTGATAGTTCACATTACATCGACTGACGAGTCGAGTCAAGTCTATTGCGACAATGTTCATAAGTCATATTCACCGCTGCTCAACGACGTCGCGTTTACGGATGCTATGCTACGAACCATTCGCTAATCTGTCCACTGTACGACGACTTCGCGTGTACCCGGTTGCTGCAAACTTGCTCGGAACGTGAACAGTTCGACTCTGTAAATTATTCTTCCTGGCTGTACGCCGATTTTAGGAATGAGTCCATGGTCACTACACTTCTGTCACCATGTTTTATGCCTTTGTTTGACTCTACAAAATAGGCAATAAAGTCTGTTTAAAGTTTACAACTTCAACTGGTTAGTGCTTTATTCTAGTAATCTTCATTCTGGTTGTCAAGTCAGTACATAACACAAGAGGGCGCACTGCCACTCTAAACCATATATAACAACTGAGTGCCTGTTGTTGAGTGCGTACGCTTACTAACACATATTTTACATGTTTATAATTGCACTAGTTCTAGGCCTATGCCTGGTCTACTGATCTAGATCTGCTATAGTCTAGATCCACCGATATATTGTTGTATTCTCGTGTTGTGCATTCCGTACACATACACAAGTAGAGATTTGTTTAGTGGTTTCTTGAACCACAATATTTCGTGCCTATGTAGGTAAATCTAAACGCTTAGATTTGAGTAGTATTTTCTTGACTGTTATTATTCATGGAGTGTGAATGATATTTAACTGACTTGTTTTAGTACTGTCTTAAGTTGTACTGAACAGGACTCCTGATATTTCGAGACTTGTATTAAGCGGTAATCATTAATACCATAGTGACTAAGTTGAGTCTCCTTTATATTATCTGTGCTGTTGGAAGTTATCTATGTTTGATTATTAATAGTAACTACCAAGGGCCTAGACCTCTAGTGATAGTTTAATTGTCTGTCACTGTTGAGATAGACAGAAGAGGTTTTTGATAATTCTGTAATCATTGTTTCTTATGTGAAATTATAGAATATAGAACCAAGTTTTAACCATAATCAATTTGTCTGGATGTGATCATTTATTAAGTGTTTTCTTGTCTGGAGGGATACTGCTTTTTAGTAGTTTAATTAAAAAAGAGAATTGTGTGGGATTACTAGTTAACACGCAACATAGTCCATACCCCATGTAGTTTGCTAAAAGGACATAGAATTATGAAATCACTGGTTTCTCTTTTTTTTTCTTCTTTTTTGTTGTTGGATACACTGTACATCATTTTTGAAATGCATTACATTCAAGAAATATTATTCTTAATGTAAACTTAAGGATTGATTTTTAAAACCTGCTTTGGAATATAAAAAATGTAAAAACTAATGTGTAATAATAGTCTATTTGTCTGTGATTATTTATCTAATTCATTGTCATTCTGCTAATTTTCATGAAAATCAGATATTCCCAATATGATATTTGCTTGATTAATAATTATATATGAATACATTACTTCCATTGTTCTTCATAGGGTATCATGTTAGTCTACGACATCACAAGTGAAATATCATTCAGGCATATTAGCAAATGGCTGGATATGATAGATGAGGTAAGAATGAACTACAGGGCTCAACAGTGGCAGGTGCCCAAGACAAATGCATGGGCACCTTAAATCTAAGTCAAGACCCCACAGAAATAAAAATGTATCTGTCATCTGCTGTATTGTTAGAAAACATATCTTAGGGTTTTGAGAGAGCTTATCAATGTTTAATATTGAAAATAAAGGTGGAAAATCAGTTTGTCACAGAAAAATCCAATTGGATTGCCACCATGTAATATGCGGTTTCTTCCCATAACTGTTTAGACAGATATGTTGAAGAAGTTAAATTTTACCTTTAAAAAACAGTGATTTAACTCTCGTGTAGGAAATATTTCATGTGTTACCATATACCCTTCTACATGAACTTGTCTGTACGGTTCTGTTCTGCATGCAATGCAATACCTTGCATACGCATTCTGCTGGTATATAGATGCAAATAATATATTCTGGTATAAAATTACCTGGGAAATATCAGTCATGTAAACTATTCTACAGTGATGTACTTATGTAGTAAGATAAAGTGGCTTTAAATATTACTACATTGAGGCGTTGTTATTACTAAACAATGCAAATATGATTTTAATTTCAAATGTTAATGTTATTCTAATGATGAGAATGAACACAATGATTTTCTCCTATTTGTTCATGTACAGGGTGCTGGTAGTGTTGCAAGAATCCTAGTGGCTAATAAATCGGACGCATCGGCACTCCGGATCATATCTAAGGAAGAGGGCGAGACGGTAAGAAAAAGAAGGAAAACTAACTTTTAAAGTCTTAAAGGTAATACAAAGTTTTGGTATGGGGACATGAATTTGGTTCAAATGAACGTATTAGAAGCTTATACGATCCTACAATATTCAGTGATTGTTGTCGCGGTCGAAATCGACTCTAAAGTTATGAAATTGTAAATAATAAACAATTTATGTTGAATAGCTCCCTCTCAAGGTCAAGATGTTAATTAAGCTATAAAACAATGTTTATTCACAAAAATTGACCGATTAGCTATTCTCGTTCGGAAATTATATACCACAACTACATACTCTGAGATTTTCATGGTCGCAGCTACCATTGTACGGCCGTAGGAGCTATTTGAAATTTATCAAAATTTACTGGGAGCACCGGTAAATCTTTATATTCAATTTTTCTCGAAAGCAGAAGTGTTTTAGGGGCTCAAATTTCTGGCGTTTTTAATACATCCACAGGGGCATCCAAATATATCAAAATTGTAAAGAATCAATATCCACCCATTTTTCAAAATTTACCAAAACTTTGTAATACCTTTAAACAAAATATTTGGACAGATAAAAGAATATTAAACTTTGTGTTTGATTTTTTTTATGGATTAGAGATACATATATGATCAAAAGCACGGAGAGTTACGAAACTAGTCTTTTTTTAAAGATGATATGGTAAATTAGAAAATGTTGAATGCCTGCTTTGTTTGTTTGTGTTTTGTTCTCAACTAGTTATCTATGCACAAAAGCCTGATGTTATATATGATGATGAATTGTTTGAAGGCATTGTTGATATCATTTGAACTCTTTTAATAACCACCATTTTTATTTGTTTCTTGTGTAGTTCGCGAGGGAGAAGAACCTAGAGTTTGTAGAGGGCAGTGCTTTCAGTGGAGACCATCTCGATATGCTCAATTGTTTTTTCGTATTTGAACAAAATATATTCAATCTTGTTCCCATGTGAGCAGCTCTTTCAGTTTTCATGTCAAAGTCAAACTCAGTTAATCAATCAATTTGAAATCAAATTCTGTGATGTTCTTATTTAGAAATGTTAATACATCAATCTGTATTTGATTTGCCATTCTCCACCCAGGTGTAGTAAGTGGTAGGATTTACACCTTTAAATGCACTGTGGGCAGCTAAGACTGCCATAGCTATACAAGGCTAGGGTAGTAGTTCTACTCTTGAAGGGGATAAAGGGGCATGCAATTTATACTAAACAAATAGGAATATTATTGTCATAGCATATTTTTTAGCTTTTATTTATACATCTTTCCCGCATCTTAGGCTTTACAAGTGTGAGTGGAAATTCCTTCCGCAGAAACTTTGTGTGAATCAAACGTTAAAGAAAGAAAATCAAATAGTTAATTGAAAATATGTACATTTTGTTTGTGTCACATGTTGCAGACAGGACCTCACTATAAAGACCACTTTAATTTGTGAAATAACCCCTCCTTTATAGCGAATAAAAGAAGTGGATAAATATATGTATGTATTATTATTATTTTTTGTATCTACCAGGCATTTGAAGGTCTCGTCAAGATTGTCATGGACAGGAACAAGAAGGACATAGAAGAACAACTACAGAGCATCAAGCTATATGGTTCCAGAGAGGATAGTACTATAGATGCTGAGGTCAAACCGGGTGGTTGCTGCAGTTGATGTCTGTATAGTGTCTATCCACGCCTCGTTCACACATGACGTCGTAAACTGCCTTAAAGGGATCGTTTAACAATGTTAAATATGAGATGCACGGCCCTACATGTTATCAGTATCTGTGATATGGTGTTATATTGAAGCCCTACAAAAAAATGCACTTCAAAATGATCAAGAAGTGCCTCAAAAAAGTAAAAACCTTTGAGTGACCGGTTTTTATCATACTTGTTTTCCCAAATAGACTGTAGTGTAATGAAAACCGTTTGATTTCGATTTTCAATCATAAATATCTTGATAATCAGACAGGCGATCGGCTTGTAATTTGCGTTAAGCCATGGGGTTCCTGACTGACCTAAAGGTTTATAATTATCATTGTAGCATGAGCTAAATCAAGGATTTATTTGAAGGATCTAAGACAAACTTAATGGTTCCCTGAAAATAAAATAAAACGTCTTAAAGAAAATAAAATACTATAGCAAAATAAACTGACATCATAAGCAGTGTACCCCATATTTCTGTATCCTACAACACACAGATGTAGAGAGAGGCCTTGTGGTGCTTTTAATATACTCTACCCTTTTCAACACCATTTGCTATTCATTTACTGATACATTGGAAAAGGCTTTTATTTTAGGCTAGTGTGTTTTATTTAAAGGCTGTTTAACATGTTCTGTCTGAACGAGGCTGTATTGTGTAATTTTGAATTTATGAAAGAGATACATGTATGATAGTGAATAGGAGTATTGTTTCATCTTATTAGAAGTTTATTCCTTTGTATTTTTCTTTTTTCATGTTCCACTGTGTTGTGGATATGAACTTGAGTTTAAAAGCACCAAGATTTATAGTGAGATTTGATTCAGCAGCTTTTATTGTCTGTTGTGTTGTAGACTAATAAACATGAAAGATTCCAAAGATCATTTTGGGTTGTGTGGTATATGAAACACCAATGTAAATTTAAAGACATTCTTATGTTACAACATTATATATTCTTTCATTTTTGGTATCAGTAGGCCCTACATACCAACATGCAGGTGATACTGTTTATGAAAAAATGCACCAAATTAGCCCTTTTTTTTTGGTTTGCTTCCTATCCAGTTTAATTTTCATCTGCTTGCTTAAAACTAGTGATTTTGTTAATGGCAAGAATGTTATTATCCATGGATACTGTAAATAAAAACTAAAGTGTATGGCAATTGATCCGACCTATAAGGATCTTGACATTACCTCGCTATATGCTAGTCACATATACTATTGTAAAGTATTTTTATCTTCATGTTTTGCCAGGATAAAGTTATTCTTTGGACATAAGTGTATGTTTTTTCCCCAAATGGAGGCTGAGGTGAAGGATATAGGATAAGCTGTCGGGTTTACATAAATTACTAAATTGATAATAATAATGATGTGCCTTTTGAAAAAATGTATAATTGCACATGCACCTTCTTAATCATAATGTTTCAAACTTTGGTAAACTCTGTGCATGGTTAGCACATACTCACCAAAGGATACAACAATATCAAATTATTTGTACTATTTTGTATTTGTATCTTTTCATGAGCAATTAATTTTCTTTCAGTGCCGGCTGTAAAAATGAATTGTTAATATGATTAAGAAGATTAAAGTGGGACTTGATTCCATTCTTGAATTTTTCATAAGAATTAAAAAAAGAGAATAGGTTCTAATATCATGGGTCGTCCTAATAAAAAACCTTTTTCGGTATGTTCTTTTGGCAATTTTGCACCTCTATGAATCATGAAAACTAAATACTATCTGTATGTAAAAGTATGACTTTATAACCTGTTGGAAAGTGTTTTGGGGTGACCTCGCTAGTCATAAGGACAGCTTATGAATAATGACCCTTTTCTCAAATTATGAATAGCGGTCCTTATGAAGAGCAAGCGGACCCTAGTGTTTTTTACCAGTAGAATAGTAATTCATTCTTTTCTCTAATTTTACCATTTTGGGGGTTATTTTATGACATTAGCATTTACATTGTCATTTTTGTAAGATTAATTATATATTTGCCTTTTCATTTGAAATTCATATGCATTCCAACACCAGTGGGTATGTTTATGTATAACAATGACATTTATAACAGTAGAATGAATAGCAGCACCATTATGTCTCTATCAATTATCAATGAAGTGTATTTTAACAATTTTGAAAAAAAATCTACTTTAAAGGTAAAGACCAGTATTGGAAACGCCCCAATTTCAAAAAATGAAATGGAAGCTCTCATTACCAATCATGTGAAAGAATATGTTTTGACTAATACATGATGATAACAAATTTGCCAGGAAACCGCCTACTAATTGATATATTTGGTAAATTATTATATCTATTTGACTGTGAGAGATACAGGGTAGTCCCATATACATCTTTCTGTGTATAGTGCTTGTAACTTTACGAAGAATGGGCCAAATTTCTTATCATTTTGATGATTCCAGAACCTTGCAGATGCTAGATGCTAGATGATCAACCTTTTCTGATCGATTCCACAATGTTTCTTTCACAATGCAATCGAATGACCATAACTGGTCTTTACCTTTAACCAAAAAAGATATAATATTCTGTTCCGTTAGTCAATCTGGTTACTTGTAATGTATTTAAAACTTAAAATATTAGCTTTAGTGAAAACAATTACTAATATTTTTTGTATTCCCCCTTTGTCATTCCATTTATGGCTTTTCCATCTTTTTCCAGCAAGGGTCTGTATTTTTTAGATATAATTATGCTGCTGTCTTTCACCTTGAATAACAAAATGTTAGGATATGGGTAGGTGTCTTCATTGAAAAGGACAAGAAATCTATTTAACTTTGTCCTATCATTTCTAAAGATTATATTTGTAAAATTGTTATTTTATTTCTAGTCATATTGGTTAACTGCATATGTAGTTTGAGAATTAGGAAATTTAACTTCAAATCAAGATGATTTGTTGGAGAAAAGAAGCACTTTAAAACTATTACTGGTATGTATCTTACCGTGTTTGGCAAGTGCTTCATAGATTGTAGCATCCATCTGAACTACGGTTTAGATAAATTTATAATGTAGAGATTATTTGTGTAAAATTGGGGACACTGTAGAGCTTTAGTTCTGCGTCAGTTCTGCATATTGAGCAAATCTCACAAATTTATTATCTACCAGAGTTTGGTCTGTTCATGAATTGTGCATCACACATTTAGATGCTGGGTATTGTGCAATGATGTTAAATGAATTTTTACAATGAATATATTTGTATATGGAAGGAAAAATAGAAGAATATGTTTCCATAACCTATATTTGGCATACAAAGATACCTCTAGAGCTGTAAGTGATCTTTCACAGGCCAACATGGAAGAACATCATTTATACAATAGGAGATCATACAATATTATACAGAACTATACAGAACAAGATAATTAAATAATATGTGATCATTTTTTTTTTTTGGGGGGGGGGTGGGGTATTACTGTTAAATACTTTTGGATGTAGCACAAACTCTCGTGTGCTCAGTACTTAAATTTGCACAACTTTTAACCAATATATAAAATCTTATTTGCACTTGTGACTCATTATTAGCATTTTTTCTCCATTGTAAATAAACATTGATGTTGTGGTTAGATATTTTGCATCATCAATAAACATGTATCATATTGTCTGTGAGGGAAGTTGTGTGAATAATTAAATTGAATACACAAATTATCTAATGAGCTTAGCATTTTAGTAATAACAATTTAATTTCGATTTTTCAGTTGTAAAGTACCAAATCAATATGGAAAGTGATGTTTCCAAAAATGCCAAATAAATTGTCTTCCTGTCAGAAATGTATGGTATATTAAAGATATATTTAAAAACACTTTAAATATTTGTGTCTTGCATTTTATTTTTTGATTTTATTTTTTATAAATTAACTGTGCATATTATTCTATATTTTATATTGTATTTCAATTTTAATACTCAAAGAATGTTTTACTTTTGTAACACGTTCGATTGTGCAAGAGCAGTTGGGTGAAAGCGTGAAAGAAACTGGACTGATAAGACAGTGATGAATATCTGGGAGTTGAGATCAAGAAATATGTTAATATCTCATTGGTATATTGTCAGTTAAATGACATGTATACAACTCTAACCGCCCCCCCCCCCCCCCCCCCCCCGAGTTAGAAAGAATTGGAATACATGTAATTCTCATCAAGCACTATGGAAACACTATACATGTAGAAACAAAATTGAGCAACTGGAGGATCAATTACCCCCCCCCCCCCCCATAATTTTTGTTTAAATATTTTTGCATTCTAGCAGTTAAAGCTTTAAATGATAAATTTGCAAGGTCGCAAAGCGACCACAGTATTATTTTACATTTTATTTTATGTAACTTGTAACTTATGTAACATTCTAGAGCAATTATGTCACACAAACAGCAGCAGCATTTAAGTAATCAGATATTTAGTTTCCGATTTTGGGGAAAGGGATGACCCCTTTGAACATTTATCTAGGTCGAGGTGCCCCCTGCCCCTTAGATTGCTGAAAGAAAACCTTTCCCACCTTTCTCTTCACATGGAACATTTCCTTTTTTAAGGGGGGGGGGGGCAGGGGGTGTGGCCCCAACTAATATACTAGTGTTGATTGCATGTTTTTACCAAAATATCATCCGTTCAGAGCCAGAAAACTGTCAAGTCAGTGGTAGAATACAAGAGTTAATGCCCTTCTGGCTCCTCACAGATGATATCAAAAATTGTCACACCTTGCAGTTCTCTTGGGGGCTAGTTATTATGAAAGCAAGCTAGTTTTTGTGGCTTTTAATCAGAAATGAAGTAGAAAAATAACTAATATTATTTCATTTGCAGGACCATGTTGTTAAATTGAAATTCAATTCCCATTTGTCTGCCAATTTCAACTACCCAATAGCCCGATTATGCAACCCTTTATTATTCTTTGCAACATTATCATTTAAGCTCAGATCCACATTGATTGAAGATTAAAGATAAAGACCAGTTATGGTCATGCGATTGCATTGTGAAAGAAACGTTGTGGAATCGATCAGAAAAGGTTGATCATCTAGCATATAAGTATTGGTGTGTACTGCAAGGTACTGGAATCATCAAAATGATAAGAAATTTGGCCCAGTCTTGGTAAAGTTAAAAGCACTGTACACAGAAATATGTATATGGGACTACGCACATGTGCGCGACACATGCGTTTATCTCTCACACACCAATAGATAAACTAATTTACCAAATATATCAATTAGTAGGCGGTTTCCCGGCAAAATTGTTATCATGTATTCGTCAAAACATATTCTTTCAAATGATTGGTAATAAGAGCTTCCATTTCATATTTTGAAATTAGGGCATTTCTAATACTGGTCTTTACCTTTAAATATCTAGTCATCTTCTAAATCACCTGTACCAAAATCTGCAAGTTTTCCTCTTGTAAACATTTAATGACATTCATGCAGATCTTGCTTTCTCTCAAAATGTATCCATTCAGTCATAACTCGCATTCATTCACTAATCACTCTTTCCTTATTGTCAAATCAAACAATCATACCACCTACATCCAAGACTGCATCAAGTTTCTGAACTGATACCAAGCCCAAAATTCTAGCATATTATCATTATTAGTATCATTCAAAGTACATGCTTAAAACTATGAGAACTTGGTGACATTTAATACTGATTTTCAACTAGTTCAGGGTAACACAAGTCAAAGAGACGATATGAAAAAAAATTCTCACACATACATGTAGACATATCATAATAGTCTAATATGAACAATATGCAATAGTAAATCTCCCATATAAACATTCTTTGGTATACAACATTGTTTATAACATGATTTCCACATAAAATATTCAAATCAAAACTTTCGCAAACACCAACGACACCTCTAATAAAAACTCACACACAAGAGTAAATTGCTGTTGCACACGAGCAGACTAGATTTATTATCTGATCAACACATCGACTATTTTACAATTTGTTTCATGCAACATTCTCCGGCAGGGAATGACAGCTTAGGAGTTGGAGTTGGGTCCACGCCTCTTGCCGAAGGTCTGAACAACGTTGACGAATCGGCGGTTGTACTGCATGCGGCGCTTGGCACGTCCGACCTTCTTCTTCTTCTTCTCCTGGGGGTCAACCTGATAATCAGAGCAAAAAAATGATTTCATTGTTATTCTACAGATAGTCAAGGGTAAAAATACACGGGGGCTCAGGGCGAATTAGCCCCCGAAAGTCATAAAAGAGTCCCCTCAAAATTGCATAGAGTTCAATGCAAAACAAAATAAAAAGTATTTTTTTCCCTGCAGATAGTGATGCAGAACTCATGGCAAATATTAATATGCTCTAAAGAGCTACGCTTGGTCAAAGGTTTCAAGTGACAGTATGCTCAAAATGACATATTTTTCCAAAACATTTTGTGCAAAACAAGCAACGATAGAAAAGTTGTCAATAGCAACTTATCTTAATCTCCCCAGTCTCTCACTAATTTTTTTTTTTTCTTATTCATTTACACTCACAAGATTTACAAGCAACGATGTTGATTTGCCCTCAACAAAGACTTATTTCAGTAAACAGGCAGTTCATATTACATTGGCCTGATTTCAGACATGTGCTACAGCTGAGCCTGTAATGGTTGATTAAATGAGCAATTAGGAACTAACATCCAAGAAATTTCACTGATGAACTTCCCAAAATAATTTTGAACTTCTAACAATATAGTTTTTAAGTTTTTCTTTCATAAGAAAGCCAAACTTTTGTTTCAGCATTTTACCCCGACATGGAGAAATAGGGAATGAAAAGGAAGGAACAAAATGGATTGTGGAACTTACCTTGGGGGTCTGACCTCGCACTTTACCAGCACGAGCGAGGGAGCCGTGAACTTTTCCTCCGAGCAGACGTCCGGAGAGCTCAAGGGTCATGAGGTCAACGAGTCCATTCTGGGAGAGGGTGATGTCCTCATCCAGGGGTGCGCCACAGCAGGACAGGACCTGCTCAGAGGCTGAGAAACCGGACAGCTCCTGGATCTTAGCCTAAATGGGATTAACATGAGAGGATTAATATTTCATGTCCAATTGATGACATGTAAAATTTATATGTATGCACTATTGTTAAAACCATCTGAATATTCTAGTACACATAAAAGCAAGACTTGGCTCATTTGAGCATTCTGGTTTAGTTTTAACTTCATGAACGACTGATTACATTGATGATAAATGAGGCAACTGTACATATAATGGCTTGACAATTAAGAAGAAAAACATTTTCATGCAAACTTTTACTCTTTGCTATAATTTAGGTACAACTTAAAACAAGCTACATGTACATTATGGTTTTAAATAGTAGCTGTCTATACATTTCTTTCTAGTATATTGTCAAATATAAGAGGGGATGTCAGAGGAGTAATAAACAGCATTTGAAATAGTTAAAACTAATAGCTTTGAATGTTCACTCCTGAATCTCACTAGTTCAGTTCACCAAGTTTTGGAAGAAACAAAACCAAGAAAATAAATAATTAATCAAAGTGCAAAGAGTACAGGAAAAGGCCTTTACTGAATTGAAACTTCACGACCATATCCTTTATAAACAAAAAAGAAAAGTGATGAAAAACATCTCTCCTTACCTTCAGATCAGCAATAGATTCTTCACCAGTCACCTCAAGGGTGTGGGTCTCGTCAGCTCGGACAAACAATTGCATCTTGGTGCTGTAAAGGTTTAAACAAATGAGATATATAATCTAGGTTAGGCCTCTTTCGAGTAGGGAATAGAGAGTAGAGAGTACAAATTGAATTTCATCTTCGGCACATGAAGCAGTGCTTTGAAAGTGATAAATCAGAATTAATTTCTTCATCTCTTCATTCATCAGCTTTCTATCTATTGTGATGGAAGATTTTGATTCTCAAGTCCAGTTTTTTAACTTTTAACTTTGTTGATTGGGTCCAAGATAATTGCATTGCCATAAATGCAGGTACTTAGTCTACATAGTACATGGGCAAAACTTGAAAATTAAGTGAATAAATTTGTGAGATGTATTTTGAAATTTTGATGTCAAATCGCAACACACCGGCTAAAAAAAGAAAGAAGAAAAAAACAGGTACAAAATGATGCAGATATGAGTTTACAAAACAAGTACAGAATGAGTGTAAAAATGTCCGAACACTGCTGACTTCTGACTTTGTAATTTACTTTATCCTTTTCCACTGAAAATAAAAAGTTAATCCTCGATCCTCTGAAATTTATTAAATAATATTAACTCTTCTTCCAATAATGTAGACCGAATTTTCCGTCTCTTTCGTTCGTTAGCCTCTTATTGGGGTAGGGTCGGCTCTCTCTTTAGAGACCGAAACAGACTATCCCGCGAAATGTGTAGAGTTATGTGGGCAAATCAGTACACCAAACTTGCAAAACTTATACCCGAATTACTCCTTTCACAAGATGCATATCCGATGCATTTTATATTGTAAATTAGGTTAAAACTTAACTACTTCGGTTCCACTTACCAACTTTGACTGAAATAATCTGTTTAATGGTCCATTTTTAGGAAATTATGGGTCAAACTCGATATCCATGATAAAAATCTTGCAGTGGGCGTTTAAACTCTCGCTGCGCATGACGTCATCTAAATCTCATCTCTTCTAGTCTACGCCGAAGGCAAAATGATTATAACGGAAAAACTGTGCATGTCATTACGAACTCGTCGCTCGTGTACAGTTTTCCGTTATAATCATTTTGCCTTTGGCGTAGAATAGAAGAGATGAGATTTAGATGACGTCATGCGCAGCGAGAGTTTAAACGCCCGCTGCAAGATTTTTATCATGGATATCGATTTTGACCCATAATTTCCTAAAAATGGACCATTAAACGGATTATTTCAGTCAAGTTGGTAAGTCGAACCGAAGTAGTAAAGTTTTAACCTAATTTACAATATAAAATGCATCGGATATGCATCTTGTGAAAGGAGTAATTTGGGTATAAGTTTTGCAAGTTTGGTGTACTGATTTGCCCACATATTGACATAACCCTACACATTTCGCGGGATAGTCTGTTTCGGTCTCTAAAGAGAGAGCTATTTTTGAGATCATCGTGAATAAAATAATTTGACAAACTGGCCCACAGTGAACTGTCAATTTTCCCAATCAACTGAGTCTAAAACTCCAGGAAATTTACATGTCATAACATTATCAAACTGACCCACGAGTCATGACTGTGTAACAACATTAATCTGTGCCAACAAAATTTAAAAAAATATACCCATTCTTCAAAATGTTCTCACTTGATATTCAAATTAAGGCTTGATTAAATGATGCTTTGCCAATGTCTGAACATGAATATCACTAAAGCAGAGCCGGAGTCGAGACAGATCCCAACCTAATGCGTAATTCAATTAATTAATATCTTCATGCGCTGGCAGATGCAGTGGACTTCAAATTATTTGTGTTCTCTGCCTAGATTCTAGACCTAGACCTCTAGAGTCTAGATCTACATCAAAATTCCTCCTAAAATTAAAAATAAATTGTTAAAAGCCAGACATCACTGCAATTGCCCGTTTCTGTTGCAATTATTTGGCATGCCCATTATTTACATGGCCATGACGATCATTCATGTCGAGAAGATGGCAATTGATAATTGTAGTTTTGTACAAAAATTGGGATTGCATGTTGCAACAGCCAAACCCAATTTACATGTAGCTATCTCAATGACATCGCATTCGCACCTGAACACTACATCATTGCGTGCATATAGGCATACAGAAAGAATGAATCGTCTCCCAACACTACCAGCAAACAAGCTCATTTCTTTCCTCTTCATACAACAACATTTCATGTTGAATTTTCAAATTATCTCACACCATTATATTTTTCAATTCGTAAACCACCCTAATTTTTTTATTTCAACATCATATGTTTTATACATAACATGAAAATCGCATTTTTAAAAGGACGTATCGGTAGTCACCTTGGGTAAACCACGATGTCGCGCAAAAAAGGAAAAATTATGGGTGTATTAAGCGCCACCTACGATGGAATATGGAGAGCAATTTCGATTGAAATGGCCGATGACTGATCTGTAAACAAATGGTAACTCTCACCTTAAACTGTTTGAAATCTATATATTAAAACGTTTTAATTGATTGAACTATCAGGACATGGAAGCTGAAGGAGGTACAGATTCAAGGACACCACACATACCAACAGACATGACCGAGGTTAATCATGAAACGGTAATTTGTTTAGTCTACTTGTGCAGTGCAGTGCCAGTGCATTGGTCAGTGCAGTGCCCATCAATAAACTTCCTCTGTAAACAAATTGTAGGGGCCTAATGTAATGATCAGTGACACTGAAATATGAAAGTGAAACTGAGTGAGAAAAAACAGAGAAATTACTAATTAATAAAAGATTAATCTGAATGAATAGTGATGATTGGTTGATTAGCGATTATGGATATTAATGAAGAATAAAGAAAACAAGTTTAGACTTTGATAATTCAACTGGGAAGTTGGATTGATATTTAAAAAAATTATAAATAGGATCTAGAGTTCTAGACCCTAAATAAAATAATTCAGACAAAAATTAATCAACAAAAGATGGATGATGGTGGACTGTGGTGGTTAATTAATTATGTGATTGTGAGTCATTTGGTGTTGCTTCTATGAGTATGAGGCTCTGGTTCTCTTTGGCAGGTCCAAAGAGTGAAAAATTCAAAAAAGGAAAGTCTTTAAAAACATTTATCAGGAATCTAATTTTTTTCTCTATTGTAAGTGAATCTAGCCGGAATGTGAAGATGGAGAGAACTTTGTTTCTTCGCACTATTGTGCTTGCTGAGGCACAACTTTTTTTTGGGGGGGGGGGGGGGGTAGAGGGATGATGAGAACATTGTCAATGGCCATGCCAGACCTAGCACCAGTAAGTCTTGTCAGATTTAAGGGTCATTGAGAATTGTTGTTCAATTTCTGTTGATTTTCTTTCTCAATAGTCTACACATTGACTAGACTATTTCAGTATTTTTGTTCAATTATTGTTTTTTTATTTTTTTTATTTGTTGGATTTTCCTTTTTTTCTTCTTTTATATTTCTCCTCCTCTTTCTCTTCCTAAATCATCATATTCTACTCCATTCAATTATCCATTTGTGATGCGGCTTTTGTTTTTCATTTTTCATCTCTGCGATCTGTATCTTGTTTAAACTTTATATTACTCTTATGTTTTTCTTTGCTTATTATCTTTCCTTCTTCATTTTTTAAAACAGGAAACAGGGAGCACTGGCCAGGACGAAGCCTCCGCTGTTCCTGTGAGCATCATCAGCAGTGGACCTGTGTACCCACCATCCCTCGTATCAGGAGCATTGGGAGGGGATGCAGGAGATGGATCCATCCAGCCGGAGAAGAAGGACTTTGAGAGCATCTCGTTGGAGGAGGTGAAAAAGCCCAGGAGAATCATCCATTTCAGTGATGGGGTACTGGAGGAATACAGCACGGATGAAGAGGATGGAGAAGACCAAGAGTTGACGAAGGCGCCTCCCATTGATCCAGTAAGATTCATTTCACCCATTGTTCATTTGACTGCTTAGCAACTGATTAGGATGAAAGTAAAGGAAATCTTTTCTAAGTAAGAGAAAAGCGGAATATGAAATGATGAAGTATGACCTTAAAAACATAAACATGTTTATGTTTAAGTATCGTTTGAAAAAAATATATAATTATAATTAAAATGTATGCTAGTGATGAAGTCATGATAATAAGGAAGTACAACAATACTCTGTAAGAGGGATGTACTTCAATGGAAGAAGAAGAAATTGAGGTCCATAAATCTGCATAGTTACTCAACTCTTTTCTTTCCTCTATATTTGATTATTAGAAAACTTTGGACTGGTTGCCCTACATGTGGTACTGTATGGTTAAATCAGGAACAACTACATACAGAGGTGAGATTGATTCTATTTTTGTATGAGATTTTGAAGTTTGTTAAAAATTTTCTTTGAATGTTTACTTGCACACAATTAATACATATATATGTATTCACAGTTATCTTCTTTGAAATTTGTCAATGGAGATGAGAACCTTACTGAGAAGCTCATGATACAATCAAACTGTGTGGTTATATTAAAGTAGACCATGAATTTCATATGAAATATTGGAAGAGTAACTATTTTCACCAAGATGTTAATAACTTTTTCCAAATCTATTTGTAATTTAATGTCTTTTTTCCCCCTCAAAATATTGACAAATCTCTTCTGTACTTTTGTTGAGTAACTGTCTAAAAATAACATGATTCTGCAACAAAAATACCATGTGTCTGGAAACATTGAATGGTGCAATAGTGCTTGATACGGATCTGTTTCTGTTATTTGATGGAATTTAATTATTGGATGATTTTTGATCAAATGCTATTTTCCTTTAAATTAACAACATATGAACGCCACATGAGAAATATATGATCACAATGAATTCTATTTTCCTACAGTTTGTGACTACCTTGGCGAGAGACTGGCATACTTTTTCGGAATCACATCACCAAAGTATGGTTATGCCCTGAGTGAATACAACAGATTAGAGAAAGAGGTAAACGTTCATGAATCATGGCTAATTAAGTCAATTATAAATATGTCACTGTCCAAATTGTTTTTTTTAATTCAAGTTTATGAATTTGGCAAAGTTCGGACCGACATAAATAGTGCTCTCTAACTGGTTAAAAAAACTGATTATTGATTTTGGAACAGACCAATTATATGCCCCGAGTACAAACAAATTCACATTGAATCCATAACCATGACAAACGCTGCCTAAATTTTACATTATTTTCTCTTGCCATACAGTATGTTGTATAGTATGGTATAGTATGGTAAAAGAGTATGTCAAATACATTTTCTTGTTCAGGGCCCCTATTAACAAAACCTGCCATCAGTGACAAATGACAGTTTTTGTCATAAGCTACAGAAATCCTTGCTTCTGATTGGCTATCAGCAGATTTGTCACTGATTTTTGTCATTCGTCATTGCAAAAAGGTTTTGTGAAACAGGTCCCAGATGTAGAAAGTACACTACCTTCTTGATTCATTCATTCCTTGTGTCCATGCTTACAGGAGAAGGAGGAGCTGGATCGCCAGATGGCTGAGAGAGAAGAGCAGAAGGATCTGGTAAACAGACAGGAGGCAGAGAGAGTATTCCAAGCATCCATGGCCAGTCAACCTGAACCAGGCCTACCTACAAGCACGCACTGAGATAGGGCTGTAGTACGACACATGCTTCAATGACAAGTGCTCTGTGGGGTCAGTCAGTATCCTAATCCTATGCAAATCTTAACTTCCAGAAATTTATCAAGCTTCAATAAACTTCACTCAAACTTCGATCCAGGACCATGCAATACACCTAACCCTAACCCTCGACCTATCCTAAACCCAGTCACAACCTAACCTTCTATGTTCAATGAAATCAAGTCCAGAAGCAGAAGCAGTTGTTGCCAGAGGATATGTCAGAGCACCGTTGAGGCTGAGATAGAGCCAAGGAACTGCTAAAACCTGAAATAATATATTCAGATTAGAAGAGAGCTTTGGTATGTTTGATTTGCTTGGTGAAATTTGTTAATAGTTTCATTACCAGTTTTATTTGGGATGTTGCTGAATCTTAGAAACTATATGGCAATTTCAAGAGAAGATAACGCAGCCCTTCAAGAAAAGTAGAAAGCAAAGACTCTTATCCAGTTTATCATTTAATTGAGAAATCTTTTGAATAACAATGTGGTACTAGTCATTAATGTTTTTTTCTGAGTGAGTGTTTGATATATACAACTACCACAACTATTGAAGTCCCACTGCACTACTTATAGCTACTTGCGCCCTCTATATAGCAAACAATGCCTAATCGGTGCCTAATTCTTAAATGTGCTGATTTTCAGGTCAGAATATAATATATGTAAGATGATATAAATACCACCTTAATCAAAATGTGGTGCCAGAATTATCATTGTTTCCACCTGTATAGTGCTTTATTTTAAAACATACCTGGATATCTTTTGCAATCTGCAAAGATACATTTTTGTTTTGAAGGATAGTCAACCGCAGGGGCGGATCTAGCTTTTTGCTAAGGGGGGGGTTTGACCAAAATAATGACGATGCGGAGCATCGTCCACGAGCCGCGAAGCGGCGAGCCAATTTTTTTGGGGGTGTTTATTTGAACCCCGTAAGTGATGTTTTCCTGGCATCTATTAACACAATGGAGACCATAAAAAGCAGTGCATGATAACGTCTTTTTAAATCAAGTAACAGTTTAATACATAGTTATATCCAGAGTTATCATGTGTTTGGTTAAGTTACCAGATGAGTTGAATATCTTCTCACAATATTTGCACTCGAAAGGGTTTCTCTCCAGCGTGCGTTCTTTTTTCTTTCTTTTTTTCTTTCTTTTTTTCTTTTTTTTTCCTTTTTTTTTTTTTTTTTTTTTTTTGGGCCGCCCAAGGGGGGGGGGGGGGGGGGGTTGCAACCCCCCCTCTAGATCCGCTTCTGCAACCACGATAGTAAACTCGCCTTTTCTTTAAATGGTGCAATATATTGTAAGATATAATTTATGACAATTCAACATCTATTCATATTGAGGGAAGAAAGGTGTGAGAAAATTTGTTCTGTCAATGTTGTGATTGTGAACTATACTATTGATGTTTAAAAAAAACGCTATCCTGAATAAGCAAAGATGTTTTTGGCTGTGGTTGTGTACATTGTCAACTATATTTATTTATAATAATTTACCATTCTGAGGCAATACTGGTACAGATTTATCATGTTACACAGTGCCTTTTTTGTTTTTATTTTTGTTGTTGTGGTTGAAGTTATTACATTTCCTGTAATCAAGCAAGTGCCTTATTCTTGTACAAACTTGATACACATAATTAATGCTGAACTATTATGAATTTACCTGTACCTTTATTTTGGGATCTCTCTATTGATGTGATTCACATACACATTTATCTACATTCTAATTTGATTTCAATTGTTTTGCTGTATTATGCATTCCTTATTTTTGTATTCATTTAATGGTGTCAGATTACCATCATAATCATAACCTTATTATACCAGTCACCAAATCAAGATTTTAGAAGAGGCCTTTTAGTCTACTTTGTTATCCTTTTTTCATCAAATGAGAAGAGGGAAAAGTGATTTAATCTACCGTAACTCATGTAAAATAAGTCTGAGGAGGGGGGGGGGGGCTATTTTATCAAATTGCTGTTTTGCACTTTTCCTCATTTTCTCTTGACTTACTTTTTCAAGTCACATTTCTCTAGAATTTTTTGCTCAAGATGCATATACAGGAAATTGGATATAAAAGACATTAATCTTTTTGTCAAGTGTTTATGAAATTTAACTTTGGAGGTCACAATTAATGTTGGGTATAGATTGTTCATTTCTCCATCTAGTATGTGAAGTTTTCTTAGACCATTTGGTGTAGGTATGCTCCCTGAAATATTTAGAACATATTTATACAATGTATATGGAATTCAGTAGTTTAGGGTAGAATATATATGTTTATTAAAGTTGTTGTGATTTTCTGAATGGATTTCTAGTTTCCCTGCTTATTTTGAGATAAAGTGATAAAGTCTTGACAATCTGTTCTTGTCTTTCATACATTATATGGTTACTTTTTGGTGGTATATAAATGAATGTCCTTACCGGTTTTTGGAAGTTACACATTTTGGATGGTATATCGTTCATACTTTAAATGGTTATATTTTGACCATATTTTAATGATTGTCCTTATTGGAGGTTAGACTTGTATGTAGTGGTGTGTTGATGTCATACAGGGTTAGTTTAGAAACAACTGGGCCTTAATTATGCTTTGGCCCACTACATTCAAGCATCTAAAAGATGCAAGTTCACATGTGTACTGAGTACTAACTAATTCACCTCAATTGTTTGACAAATTAATTTGCCTGCTTAAAGCCAGAAGGACATTAGCAAAGGAAAAATAATATTATTTTCATGCCCTTCCTTCCAGAAGAAGATTTCTGCACTGATCAAATTCTTGATCAAACAGTATCTAAATGCTATCTGCATATTTTGGTATGCTCTAACACTTCACAGCTACTTATTTAATGACTTTGTTAAAGTATTTCAACATTCCATGTTTTTACAAGCTATAAATCGTACTGTTCAATGCAAACTTTGACAGCCAATATCAAACTCATTTATATTATGATATTATATACATGGAATCTAGCTGGAGTATATAAAACAGTTAACTATTCATATTTATTTTGTATCCATTTATTACTATATTTGTTATATAGCATGAATTAAAAGTGTGTTTTACAGAAGATTAACATTCTATTTGTGTCATTATTTAAACATCACAAAAATAGCTTCAATTTATTGGAAGGAGCTAAACAGAGGAGATGTGCGCACAGTTTTGAAAATGGATGTTTGTCTTCAACCATTAGCTTTCAATGTGTCTTTCTTTTTAGTCAAAAGTAAAATTTTCATTCATTAAAAAAACTTAAACTGGGTCCAAAATAATACTTGACATAAATTGTTCCATTATGAAAGAGAGAAAGTACATATCAAAATCTAAATGAGTTATCACTGTTCACGTACCAGCTAGTCATCTCCCCTTTTCTCTCTCTCTCTCTATCTCTTAGTCGGTCAGTCGGTCCATCTCTGATCTTCCCCTCTCTCTTTCCCCCATTTTTTATCTTCATCTTTCTCTTTTCTCTCAATGCCTTAATGTACTATCTGCTCTGTATTTTTTTTTTTTTTTTTTGTGCTCACTATTTCACTCTGTACAATTAATTTCTGGGTTTTATTTCCTCTCTCTCTCTTTCTCTCTCTCCAAAATTGTTGATGTATTTTTCAATTCTCTTTATATGACAGAATTTGTAATGATTTTTATTATATCAAGCCATTTTAATGTATTTCTAGAAAATTATCATTCCTATGGCAACTGAGTTTTATTTGTATTATTCCTTAAGTTGTTTCTACTATACCAGGAGTCTTTGAAAGGAAATGTATCATTTCAATGATGGTTTTCTCTGCTTTTCCTTTTCCTTTTTTATTTTTCTCAACAATACAGTGTATACTTTTTAAGGGGTTGGCGTTCTTAAGGCCAATTGCCCACATCCCCATAACATGTTGTTTGCTCCTTCCCTTTGTATTTTTCTTTTAATCAATTTTTTATCTGTATATCATGTTAGTATGTTTAATTTTTTTTTTAATGGAAAATGAAATAAATGAAATGAAATGAAAATCTTAGTCAATTACACACGATGCCTGAAACGAGAGAGGGCAGTGTGCCTGAAGACCATTTACAGATAGTAATGGATATTAGTGGAGTAAATTTGCAGTAGGCCTATATGTATTATTTAGAGTGGAAAACTTTCGCGAAACCTGCCCTTCCTAAACCGACTTTACACCACCCCCTGCAGCTTTTCTCCCGCAAGAATAAAAGGGGTAGGTCTAGTTATCTTTAAAAAGAGATGATATTAAATTATACTGGGGTATATCGGATAGCAATATCTTAATTCATATATAATTATGACAACATTTTGAGAATTTCTGACTTCCTTTATGTTAAAATCATCTTTTCACATCCCCTCCCCGCAATCTCTCTCTCTCTCTCACTCTCTCTCTCTCTCTCTCTCTCTCTCTCTCTCTTTCTCTTTCTCTCTCTCTATATATATCTCTATTTCTATCTCTTCCTTATCTTTTTCTCTCTTGTTTGCCATTCAATTGGAGGCATAGCCTATTATGTGCACCCTTTGCCCATATTAGATCTTCTAACGGCGACAACCGTCAAAGATATTTCTCTTTTGACATATTTTTCTTGCAATATCAGACAATGAGGGTTCACATGATAAATATAAATTATTATCTCGTTTCAATCAACATAGAAATTAAGTGCTGCATAGAACCAAATGTTTGATGAGTCATTATTGCGCGTCGAATATTAATAAAAGCTAATCGGTTAGGAAGTAATGATCAGTCATTAATCCACATTCATGAAAGATAATATTTGGAACACGAATTACGGACACTAATTTGCTACATATGGGCATAAAATAAAATGGTAATTTTATTTTCATCAGCTAGGTAATCATAATTTGCAGCCGCTAATAAAGAAACTGAAATAAATTATATGAAAACTAGTCATAGGTCTACACTTCAATGGCGAAGTGTATTTTATTCACAAAAGCAACACATGCATCATTGCTGTCAAATAATATATTTCCCCATACATGCAGTCGAGGTAAGATTCACCTGCTTTTGCTTCCTGAACGCCATGAAAGGAGGGAAAAGAACACAGGGAAGGTATATACGAGGAGGGAGATGATTGTAAGAAACGGTATATGGAAGGGAGGGGAACAAGACAGATGAGAGAGAGAGAGAGAGAGAGAGAGAGAGAGAGAGAGAGAGAGAGAGAGAGGGAGAGAGAGAGAGAGAGAGGGAGAGAAAGGGGGAGTGGAAGGGGTGGGAAGAGATCAAAGTAGGAAGATAAAATTGGAGGTAGGTGATAAATGGCGATGACAAGAGCAGAAAAAATAGAGAGAAAGAATGATGCAAGAATAGATAGTATAGGCGAGGGAATTAAGAAGAGAAAGGAGTGGAGAAAGAAAGAGAGAGAGAGAGAGAAGGAGGGCCCGGAGAATGGGATAAAAGTTGGTAGATTGGCAAAGGTATAAAGGAGATAGCGATTAAAAGGAGAGAAGACAAAGATAAATTATATCAAAATGGATGAAGGAGAAGGAGAAGGTGAGGATGAAAAGTGTGTCACGGTGTGTGAGAGAGAGAGAGAGAGAGAGAGAGAGAGAGAGAGAGAGAGAGGGGGATGGGGTCAGAAGAGAGAATGAAGGTAGAGATGATAGATTTTAAAAAGGGATAAAAAGAGAGAAATTATTATTATTATAAAAAAGAGTAGTTAGTATAGCTATTGTATATAGTTATAGGTAAAGTAGTAATTTGAAATTATGACATTAAAGGTACTATGTCCCTTTTGCAGCCAACCTCAAATTCTGTAAAACTTTGCAAGAATTATGAATATGTCATGTATGTCCTATCTGTGAAATTTAAACGTTAGCAGTGTCCTCATATTCAAATTATGCAAGGAAACCCGTTTACTTGCTAGACTTCACTGTCAGACACTAATGAGTGACTGACTGGCTTTTTTTCTACTTTGGTAATAACATACATAAAAAGAGTTGTAAAGGGTACATGAGCATTTGTCTACATCAATAACCCACTTCTTGTGATGGCCAAGATTAAACTGATTGAATCTTTGCGCAGCATAAAACGTCTGACCATTCGGTACAATTGTCTGAAAATCAAGACTATTACTTTTGGGCTCTATAGCCCTAAAGTCGATTTGACAACTAATAGTCATTATTTTCCCACTTGAAGACATTTTCAAGCCCCACCTTTTTTAGGGAAGTTCTAAATTAGTATTATCTTTCAAATGCAGTTGGAATTTAACTTTTTCATTTTTTGGCCTGCAAATGGGACATAGTACCTTTAATAATAACAGTACTACTATTACTACTACTATAATATTATAAGGAGATAAAGCTGTGATGGAAGAGAGGGAAAGTGAGAGAGAGAGAGAGAAAGAGAGAGAGAGAGAGAGAATGAGAAAGGGAGTGAGGGAGAGAGAGAGAGAGAGAGAGAGAGAGAGAGAAGGGGGGGGGGGTCCAGAAAAGCAGGTGAAAAAAGGGTAGGGCAAGAATTCGGGTGCAAAGTATAGTAAAGGAGAATGTGTCATCTATCAGTCCCCTAAATCATCCATCTTCTTTTCATTTCTCCTGCAAGCATTATGTAAATTCTCTCTCTTACATCCATTCCACATCCATCATCAGTTCTATCACTGCGACCTTCTGAGCATCATAATTCATTTACATCTCTCTCACTCCCTCTCCCCAGCTATATATGCATTCAGTTTCTGTTCCTCTTCGTTGTCATTTAAACTTAGGTATATAGATAACACAAGACTAACCAGTGACGTCAACATTGCAGTAAAAACAAAGATCGAGATTTATTATTTCATTTCACTTTCTTTTATTCACATCTTCAATCTGGTTCATTCGATCTGCTCGTAACAATTTGTCAATCTACTAAAACCTTGTGACACTCATGTGCAATCTAAAACAAAATCCAATTTTAGTCCACCAAAAGTGCATTCATTCTAACAACAATATGTAGGCGAAATGGTAAATACGTGTCTGGTTAATCTAACTGTAGCAATAAGAAAAGGAATTCTTTGCAATAATTCTGTAAAAATTAATTATTTAGCTCACACGTGCATAGAATAAACCTGATGTTTCGTATCTATTACAGGACAGGATAATAAAAAAAAGTTTTTGATAAAAAAATTAAAAAAATAAAAAATAAAAATAAAACAAAAGTTGACGCCCTTCAAGCTCCAAACAGACAACTGCCTCTTTGACCATTCATTATTATTGTGTATATATATTGTGAATGTTGACGAGAAGAGACCTACTTACCCACATTTTCTAAGTGAAAAATAATTGCTACAGTAATGACTTCCACAAGGTTTTAACCTTACAATATTAAGACCCCTTTTAATAGTTTACAACGAGACGAACGTTTATACTATTCGCCATGTTATGTCAAGATTTTCAAAGCAGTTCTAAAAAACTTAAAAACATACGTATATGACTCAATATTCTATGCATCAGATAATACTTGACTGCCATCCTTTAAGTCATAAACATAATTTATAACATAATAAATGTCCAAATCGCACAGAAATGACGATAAAGAATGCTGCGATACAATGATATGTCTGCACTAATCTATCTATTGGTATGGTCTAACACTCTCCTGAAACACACCCACATAATGCTATTTCATTGGTGTTTTTTTTCTCCAGATGACAACATAGGTAACTCAACTCTTGGTTTTCAGATTATGAAATATCACTTTAAAGACACTTCTTTTAAATCATAATGATGAGGACTTTTGAGGTAGTTCATCTATTTATATCAATAATCGTCAACATCACAATCCTAGACTTTCGAAAGGTCAACCAAAGACAATACTAGGGACTTTTAGATTTGCACAACGACAACGTGGATTGCTACGATCGACGTCCTTTTAATGCACTGCCTTGAATGGACGTCACACGTATCAGTCCACGCAAATCTAAAAGTCCCTAATTATAGCATTGGTCGTAACCGATTGAAAATCTGCGATTAAGGTGATGAAATATTGCATAATCCGAACATGACTGTAATAGTATAGGCAAAACAATCGGGAATTGAAATTGATCTTAAGTCGATTTCTTGAAAGTCTATGCGATCGTGTTCAATCTTAATTGGCTCCGTAAAGCACAAAGAATTTTAATAATGTTTTCAAAGTTAACACTCCATAAATTATGACTCCTTCAATTTTAAATGACCCATACACACTGACGGCATCAATGGGAGGGGGTGAGGTGAGGGGCAGATAGGTATAGGATGGGCTGCATGGGGTAGAGGCTAGGGCTATGAACATTGTTTTTGCATACATTCCTGGAGGGCTGGGCAATGACTCGTTGTCTGGTTCTAGAATGATAACTTTTGCTATTGTCCCGATTGATATTCTATCACTTCTAATGGTCAAGATCGGAAGTCGCAACTGACACAACAAGATCATCGCATTGTACAATACTATTATGAATTGTCATTAGGTCCATTATCTATTTTGTTGTTGTTGCTGAATCTATTTTATGGCCTTATTCATCGAAGAGAGAGTGACCTAGAAAGTTGGTTACTGCCTATGTTGACCGTACCTCGATGCATTTGACTTCTCGTCGAATTAACATCATCACCAATCAAGTGATGCGATTCTTCCTGGTGGTGGTGATGATTAGGGGCTTGTTGACTGACAGTTGTCCTGCCCCAGTCGGCATACTTGCGATATCGTGCGATGCTCTGCAGCCAACAGTGAAAGTTGATCTTGTGGTTGTCCGAAAACCACTTACTGGCATACGCGGTCGCGATCAGCATATGGACGTCGTGCTCGTATTTGGATCCGCACCGCGCAAAGTTGTCATAGCAACGCTGGATGCAGGTGAAGATGCGGTTCTGGTCGATGTTCTCGGGTTTCTCTTGCTGATGACAGGCGATGAGGAGGGAGAGTTTTGAGACGCCGTCTGGTTGGAAGCCGTATGGATAATCGGCGTCGAATTCACACATCTGAGCTTTGAAGAGATTGAACTCGGTTCGTTTTCTCTGTAAGTCGATACGCGCTTTGGACAACTCGCGTTCCAGTTTACGATTATCAGCCTGGCAAAGGTGGAGCTGCTTGCGGCTGTGCTTCAGCTGTATCTCAAGCGCGTTCAGTCGTTGGTTCAGCTTCTCAACGTCGGGCGCATCTGCTGTCGGTGAAGTCTGGGTTGAAGTCTGCAGCTGCCCACTTTTCTCAAGGGTATATTTCTCACATTCCACCGTGTGTGCTGGGTAGTCGAGTCGGTTGACCACGACGCCACAAGCCACGCATTCTACAGGTGCATAGCCGCAGCAGTCTAGGTGCTTCTCCAAGTTCTCAACACCAAGAGTCAAGGTACAGCCACGGTCAGCGTTGCTGCAGTAGATGGATAGTCCGTTGATTATTTCCCGGATTGCCCAGACGGGGCTCACCTGGAATTTACTGATACAGGTGCGACATTGTGGACACGTTCCCGCCAATGGTCTAGCCAACCAGGTATCGAGACAGGTCTGACAGAAGGCGTGTCCACATCGGGTCAGGACGGCATCCCGCAGAACGCATGCGCAGATGCCACAAATCAAATTGGGGTTGGGCTTCGTCACAAACTTTTCGGTGGAATATCCCATCTTGTCGGCTGAGTCAAATCACAACACAACAATATTCACCATAAACAATATTCTTGAAGATAAATTGTAGGCCCCCTTCTCCTGCGATATCGGCCTAGAGAACTTGGCGGTATCTCTTATAAGTTAATGCTACAAATTAAAACAAAATTACTTGAGAAATGTTATCACTGCTTCATATTAAACATTGCTTAACAAGAAGAGTTAATAAATGAATGCAGACAAATCCAAATGCAGGCTGAGTTGTACTGTTGAATGCACGGGCAACTAGAGCAAGATCGTCTCCCGAAGATACTGCAACCAAATTATTGTCCAATGATCCATACGACCGTAATTCAGTCTCTAATAACAGGTGACGATCATAACCAAGGCAACTTGATCCATTTGTCCTGCACGCAGACCCTGGGACACAGAATAATCATCCACACCACGAGATATCCACGTTCAACATCAGCATAAGATAGCGCCGCTGCATCCATCCAGATGCGATCCTAATCAAATATTGAATTAGACCAGGCAAATATAGCATGCCACGTGGGAGCCGCTAGCTCGCGACTTTTAATTTGATAAGCACAGCAGTGGTATGTACATTCTTACACGTCAAGCAATTCCCAAGTATGTTATTATATGTGGGACTGACATATATAGTTGCAACGCATGCAGGAAGTCTGGCATAGGAAGTGAAGCTGACCTGCCAGTACGTGGAACTATAATTATGTTGAGATCTCCCGATTGATAAAATGTCACTGGGAAAAAAAGGCGGGAAGGAAAGAGTAAGAGTTATCTAAAAAGTTGAAGGTGACGAAGATCGAGTTGTCAATAAGGTGTGGTCGTGGACAGAGAAATGTAAGATCTTAGTGCCCTTGCAGAAGATTTTCTCCAAGCTAAAGAATGATTAACCACGCCAACTATTTAAGACTAGGCCTATGTGGTGATTACTAATATTTGTCCAAAAATAATCGGGTAGACTGGCTATGCTATGGAGAGTCATACAGGATGATACATTGCTGTAAGTTGACTGGTAAGCGCATATCTTAACAGAATGATCCTGATACGTCAAGTTAATTTATGACTTATCCAATGCACTCGAAACTTGAAGGGTTAAATGGTTAACGGTATCATCGTGCGAAACGCTGATAATTAAATCTTTAGGCGTTGATTGCAAACTGCGGATTAAGTTTTATCCTTCTCCGTCGTCACGCAAATCGTCTTTCAACGAGTAAATGATTTCGTCACAACTGAAGGCGAGGAATTTCCGCTTGTATGTGACAGATATTTTTACTTGTATGGATTATTTTATGCTGTTAGCTAGCTCGAGATACAGTAAATTTGTTTTTATTAAGAGTACAGGCTTTGTTCATAACCTGTATAACAAAAGACGGAACTTCACAGCATAGGTTCATGAGCAACTTGATAAATGAGAAAATAGTCCATTCCTCAAAGTCAACATCAAATTTTCATCCGGCTGGTTGGTATATAGGTTGATATTGTTGGTATATGACTCGATAAAAATGAATTCAGATCGAGATTCAAATGTTTAGAAGAAGAAATCTGACAATATACAAAGAGTTGTTAATAATTATTGATCATGTATAGCTGCGGTATGATGCTAGTGTCTAAGAATTCCAATCCTCCTTTCCGCTCTTGATAAACACACGATGCAAAAAATTTCCAACAAGGCTGCATGGCTCGCAGTTGTGTAAATCAATCAAATTTCAAGGTACCACGAAGTGCTGACAAAATCACATGGGCAAGTTGTAAACAGAACGCATCTCTATCCATTCACTATCGAGAGGCATCCATTGAGTCTCCAAGCTAGGCACATGAAAATAACGCGGGAAACGGATGCGACGTTATCCGACAGCCGACCAAGTCATAACGCTCTCCAAGACGCGAGCTAGGAGTGCATAGGTAATGAATGTCTCATAAAAACACCAATAGAAGATTCGCTCGCACCTCCGCCGCGTGCTATTGGAAGATATTCGACCTCCTCCCGTAAAGACACTCTCGTCCTCGAGAATTACCGGGCCTTACAACACGGAGCTCGGCGCCATGGCTTGTAATGACAGGTGAAGATAGCGCAAGAAGCTAACGGTGCGCTGAATAATATATTAATGAGGAGTATGGCCGGTCGGCTAGCTACTCCGTGCATCTTACGTAGTCAGCTCAATTAGGTCCTTGCATATACAGCACACTCTCATCCAGTAATGCCGTGCCTATTATCCTAGTATATCGCCTTGCAGACCCAGTGATTTGGACGCTGATGAGTGATGTTTAAAGGGAATACCTAAACGTGGTTAATATTACAGGAAGTCTTATTAATTATGTAGACTGCTCATTGATGTTTGAGTTTTTGTGTGAAGAGACACGCGGGAGGAATTAAGTGGAATGCCATATTTGACATTAAACACTTAAGAATATGAAATGTTTGTGTGCGAGCTCTAAATCACTTAATAATGTCTTTCTTCAATCTTTAAACGAAATTAAATTGGGAGAAGGGGAAAAAATGATCTAGTCTGCATGTCAACACTGGGATAGATAATCGTTCAATAGTCAAATATTTATTTAGACCGAATTAATAGTGCACACATAGTTAAAAGCTCATGTTTATGAATAAGAAAGCTAACTATATGATAATGATATCGGACGGATGAAGACCGCTACAACGCCTCCCAAATAAACAACATCAACAACAACAAATCAAAACAACAATATCGACAAAAAAGGAATCGGTCAGGTCTAAATAAAACAATGATCTCAAAATGTGCCATTCAAACATTACAAAATTGCACAATATCTTGCTTGTGTGCCATATTTCTGTTTCTATAATCCGTTGCGTCGATCATTGTGTTTAGTGAAAGATGGAGAAAGAGGATTATGTAGGAAAGGGAAAGAGAGAGAGAGAGAGAGAGGTTTTTTTGTTCGGGGGGGGGGGGGTAGGTGGTAGAATGAGAGAGCAGAAATCAAGCAGCTGTTGACTGCTGCGTGATGCTAATTATGCATAATCCGGCTTATAATAAGCTCTTTGTTTCACACAACTCAAGAAAGAGAATCAGTCTTCTTCGAAGGTAATTATGTGCTGCTCTGTTAAAGCCACCAGTGTTGGTTCATTGGTTTGAGGAATATAATGAAAGAAGCTCTTATAGTGACCGAGTAGGCCGATGCTCATTATTTATAACGAAATTGAAAAGAACCAGTCATGTGCTGATCTTGAAAAATTAACAAACTGGAAGGAATTTGCCACATCTCGCACGAATTCAAGGCTCTCCTGTGAACACTCTATAGAAAACAAATAATAGATGCTGTTTTTTGTAGGCCTTTCAAATACAAAGTCGTTTTCAGATATGAATAGAGAGAGAGATATTAGTGAGAGTGATAAACGTAGGGATGGAGGGGAGAGAGAGAGAGAGAGAGAGAAGGAGGAGAGGGGGGGGGGGGGGGCTGTGAAGATATAGATAAATACAACCAGCTGTGTCTTCGAGTTGACGATTCAATTCGTCTTCCCTTTCCACCATGACTCACTCCTCCTCATTAACATAGATGCCTCAAATCCTACCACATCTTGAAAATATTTACAGCTTGAATATACGACCGTGAAATCATAATGCCTTGGTATGTTAATGGTCAAGCGATGGAAAATATACCGTGTATATAATATATTCTTCTCCAACCCTCTCTCTCTCTCTCTTTATCGCCTATTTCTCTTTTTATTTTCCTTTCTCTCAATCTCAACTACTCGGCTTTCTTCTCCTCCAACATCATCTCTCCCCCTCTTTCTTCTGTCTGTCTCTCTCTCTATATATACATTTTCTTTCTTTCTCACTCTCTCCCCCTCGTTTCATTTTCCTTTTTTTTCCCTCACTCTCTTGTTTGCCTTCTCATCTCCCATGTTAGTATTTTCTCTTGAGTCCATCCCCATATCTCTCTATTTCCATTATTCTTCCTCTCTCTCTCTCTCATTCAAGTACTCATCTTCTGTTGATTATCCTATTGTTTTTCCACCACAAACCTATCTCTATTCTTCTTTCACTCTCAATTACTCCATATCCATTACCACTCTCCCTCTCTTTCTATCTCTCTCTCTCTGCTTCTCTATTATTTTCTTTCTTCCTCTCTCAAACTAATTTACTCTTCAGGCTTTCTTATAATTGGTTCTCCTTCGTCACTCTCCATTTGTTTCGATTTCTTTTGAACCAAAGTGCAGATATTCTACCTTAAAAATGAAAGATATCTACACAACTGCTGGAATTGAAAGGGATGAAAATGATTCAACATCATCCAATTTTATTTCAATTTAATTTCCATTGACAATTAAATAGTGATCGTCATATTAAAGCATTATAATCAATACTTTAAAAAGTGTTCATTTAAACCCAACTACCCCCTTAGCTAAGCTAAACTAGCAATGCCATATATATAAAGATGACACAAAGTTATAATCTCGTCACTTTCAACAAGGTATCTATTGTGTTTCCAATAATTATGTGTTTTAAGTGTGTATGCCCAGATAAAAAATGTCTGGAAGGGGCTTTCGGATAAGGCGGCTGCTGTGATTGTACATGCCTTAATAGCATCACAGTGAAACAATGGAAATTCTTTGCTCTCTGGAATAACCCAGCGTCATCTGAAGAAATCGCATTATGTTCAGAATTCTTCCAAGAGGCAGGAAGTTCGACTACATAACCCCTACACTTATTGCACTACACTGGCTTCTTGTATTAAAAAAAAGAACAGAATTCAACATTATTTGGATTATTATATGGAAGGCAATCCACAAATAGGCAACTAGATATAGTCGCTTTGTAAGGTATAATAGAAAAATAGTATGCTTATGAATATCTCCCATTTCTTCTTGGTTTTTTAAACGCTTTCTGCAAATTGATCGGATAATTACATATCAATATATCAATTAATCTCAAATTGATTACAATTTCATTTTTCAATACTTATCAAAACACCCTGTCAGTCTGTCACACAATCCTAACAACTAGAGAATCTACAAAAATAGGACAAGCAACATTTCTAGTCACTAGGTCTACCATTACACCATTCCATGACGAATGTCACACAAGAAAGTAATTCATCACAAAACAAGTGGAGAAATGATCCATCTATCATTTACCAATATTTGTCACATATTGTATACCATAAAATGCTAACAAAGAAGACAGATATAAGAAAGGAAGAATAATAAAATAAAAGGGTGGTATTCCGGTAGCGCGTACTAAGTTAGCGCGTACCAAGTTAGTCCACACTTTTATGGAGTGCCTGTTGCCAACTCATTTACCCTGTACAGATTATTTTAATCCTCCAATGAAAAGTGTCCAAAAAATTAATTTTGCAATGAAATGGGAAGAAAAAGATAATATGAGTATGAACTGAATTTCAACAAAGTCTTTGGTAGATTACCTTTGTCATGAATATTGAAGGAGGAAGATGACACCTAGCATTCCATAGAAGTGTGAACTAAAATTCTTGTTTAGTCTGGACTTAGTCCCGGCTTAACTTATGAGAATACCACCCAATAAGTGCACTTTTATAGTTACAGACTAACTATCACAAATATACTTAACCCTGAATACAAGATAGGGTACTTAGAGAGTATCTGATTGTCTGAAAAGCTATCATGTGACACTCAATATATATTGCGGAGCATGCAATAATATACCCTTTTTTAACATCTATATTACATACACAAAATGTATCATAGTGTACATCCAAGCTGCCCTGCTTGTTTCCAGTACTTGGATTGTTTCAGCTCCACAAATCTGACACATCTATGGCAATCGGAATATGTTATGTGGAGGACTTTAGAATAAACAAGGCTTGAGGTCGTAAATACCCTCAACAAATTCATGAACATGTCATAACTAAATCAAAATAACAAGACAGACTTCTTTGAAAGGCTCCATCGAATCCAGATTACAAAATAAAATGATGCCTCCGGCTACCTTGTAGCGGAGGCATGGAAAAAAAAAACACTTCATGAGACGACAAGAGAAATGTTAAGGCGAGAGATAACATAAAAGAAATAATTCATCAAGCTTTAAAAAAAAAAAAGCCTTCCAAAATGAAGCTCCATATTACACTAAAATATTTCAGATAAGAACGGCATACAAGATAAAAAAAGATTTGTATAAAACTAAGCAGTAAGTTCTAACAAAACACATGTTTTTTCGAATGTAATCAAAGTGATTGGTCAATTGGTGTCATTTATCTGCATCATCATTTACAGTGATTTGTCGTTTGGTCTACTACCTGTAAAAACTCCTGGAATCATAATTTTCAGATTTGTTTTTTTTCTTCTCCTTTTTCAATTACCTGCCACTTTAAGATATAACATTTTTACACACGGTCACATTTGACTAAAATCAATGGTAATACAGAAAAACAATGAAATACAAAAAAAAGAAAAAAAAAGAAAATTAGCAACATAATATCTATTCTATTAATATTGAGATGAATACGGTAGTCAATTTCTAATGTAGATAAATATATTTCTATAGATTTGGCAAATAAAATACAGCAGCAAAACTTGTATTATACTTTGTATAATAAAATTGAAATCACGTTTCACAATACCCTCAAGATAAACAACTTGTACATCTTTTAACGGCACGAGAAGAGCTAACAGCATCAATGATTTTTTTTCTTCATAATTGTGGTACAAAATAAATATTTCAACTTCAGCTGAACAGGGAAATAACATCTTCATATCATCTCACAGGCAAGCTCTAATATCTAAGGCTGGTGTTCATTCAAGTGCTCTAACTGTAGTACAGGTTTAAACCCTAACTCTATGGTGGGTCGATTCAGTTCAGGTGTGAGTGCCAAGTGTGAATCTCTTCATTCTGTCAAAATAAAATCGATAAAAAAACATGACTCTGTAACTAAATAATCAAAATTCACGTCATTTATGAAATTAATTCTAAATTTCATTTCATGACTGGATTCATGTTATTTTCAATTTTTTATTACAGAATTTCAGTAACTTGTACAGAATAAAAACTGACACTTTGCACTGCATGAACCATGATTTACCTTGCCCACCTCTATGAATACGAGCCCCAAATTACTTGAAGATGTTCTTGATATCCTTTTTGAGAGCTGCATAATCCTCGAGCGAGAGAGAGTTTGTCTCGAGTAACTCACAGCACTGTTCGTCAGTCAAGTCGTTGTAGCGTTGCTCAACTGTTACATTACAAACAAACAAAAAACATGGAGGAAATTCAAAGGTAATCTGGGGTTCTGGTAATGACAAAAATGAATTCTTACAGAATTAATCACAAGTTTTCACAACTTACAATGAACGTTCATAAATACAAACAAATGTCTGTCAAATGGTTTGGTTGATATTGGAAAGAGGCAGACAACTTAGCAAAGAGAAATAAGAAAGCAGATCGTTAAAGTGCCATTGACCACATAAAACTTTATCAGAAGTCCAATTATATATTGTTATTGTTTAATGTATCTATAAAAAAAGGAGAGAGAGAGAGAGAGAGAGAGAGAGAAAATTTAAATTTGGTACTTATCCTAGTCATCCAACTGGAACCCATAGCAAGTCAGTTGACTGGTCAAATTCATAACTATTGCCATGGACTGAAAAACTCTGACTCTAACCAAAACCTAAAACACAATCTTAACTTTAATAGGCCCTAACCCTACACCATTGTTTAAAAACAGCCTGGCAAAAATTTGGCCAGGAGATATCGGGGTTCAATCTTTATCAACATAAGCATGAAAATAATGGTGACTATACTTACGTTTGATAGGAAGATGACCACTTAGTTCACAACAAGCACCATTAAATGCATCATTCCCTTTTATACCTACAAGGAGTTCAAGCAAAATATTCAAAACGTGAGAATTTATGAAAAGGCATCTGTCATGATGGAGACAGGAAATAGAAACATGCCATACAAAACAAATCAATCCTTTGCAATCTCTTTCACCCATACACTGAAAATTATTACAATTAAATTTCTTCATTACTTCATGTTCAAGCATTTCCCAATGAAGAAGAAAAAAGAAAAAAAAGAAGAAAAAACATAAATTCAGATGAGATGATACCAGAGTCTGATAGCATACAAACAAAAGACGCTGTGCTCTTTTTCACACATGCTAATGGGAGGGGGGGGGGGGGTATCCAGACATGTTTTCTCATTTAGAAAAAAATTGGATTGAAAATGTGTAACAGGTGACATTTTAATGGGATCAGTTTGAAGTTACAAATTTGCTTCAGGATCATGTTTCAGATCGTAATTGAACAGAATATATACTTTCTGTGTACACCTAGGAACCTACCCCAGCTGTGAACTTGCACGCATGCAAAAGGATGCACGTCGAGTTGTGACCATAGCATGAAAAGGTGAATCTTCACATACAAAATTCCATTTGATCACACCTCTAATGTATTAATAAACGCCGCTTTTCATGCTGAGAACAGAACTTACCAAAAGAGGAGACACGAGGCCAGAGAATTAGTCTTATGGTCTGTCCATCTTCTTGAGGATTTGGTCCTAACGTCAAGCCCCTGGTGAAGAACATGTTGTGAGCTATGTCCCTATCTTGAAGATGCTTGACTATCCTGAAGAGGTCCCTGCAGAAAGATTATACATGATTATGCAACCAGAAATTTAGAAAAACTTTTTTTTCCTTTTTTTCTTTTTTTTTTTTGGGGGGGGGGGTCCATTCTTACGGCTGGCATCAGTCGTTTGCAAACGCTAACAGGGGCTATGATCTGAAGGCAGCAAGAACACCAACATAGCCAAAATTCATTTCAGGAATGAAATTAGGAGAGACCTTAAACCATTTTCTGTCTTGCATAATGAAATGTGTATTCAAGAAACAGAGCAGGCAATTCAAACCCATTTTGATCCCTGTGAAACTCACAGCTACAAATGCTAAATACACATACATGTACATGGTCACGATTTCAAACTACTATGCTCAATTTATTCTATAAACATGCATGGTACTATCCACCCGGATGTATACTGCTTGCCTAGACCATATATTTAATCTACGTAAAGGAATATAGATATCATCTTAAAGACTTAAACTACTTGAAAAGGGCTCTTGACCCTAAATTTCACATTTAGTATTACATTCTCAGGTAGGTAAGAGCCCTCACGTTTCACATATTGATGACAGCCACCAAATAACAGGAACTACTTTTATTTCTTCGTATTTTTCCCCCCAATCTCAAGTACTCCATTTCCTTTGGCTTTATATTCTTTTTAGGTAAAGGGCAAATAAAACATGTGTGATGCTTACCTAATACCATCAAAATAACTCTCTTTTGTCATTTGTAGCATGAATGCTTGCGCGGGCCAACCAATTGTCTCATGAACTCGCCCTCCGATCACTTCCTTTGTTGGCTACAAATGAGAAAAGATATGTTTTTATCATGAAAGACAACAAATTGGGATATTCTTTGTTGCATTTTGTAACTTTCTTTTAAAGATCTTCAAATAATATACACCCAACTTAGTCTTGGGACTTTTATAGTTAAAGAAACCCACAACTATTGTCGATTGCGGTATTGTGATGATATTGCACATAGTACATGTTTGGCATGCACAACAAAACATTAACAGTTCATAGGATAAAGAAATGGGGAAACAACAGTTTGAATCGAGCATAATATCTCTACGTATTCAATGCACAATATAATACGTATGCCTGATTAAATTAAAAAACACAAATAATTGTAGAATTATTCAAAGAGAAACAAAAAGAAAGTACACATTTTATTGACAGGAAATCTTTCTGTACATTTGGTTTTCTTTCATTTTTTGAATTCATTATTTGAATTCCCATGCAAAGAGGCAACATGTACAAATATCAAGGAAGTAAGAAGTTTGACTGATTGGTGCATGCAGGTCAATGCTGTCAACGCAACCATAATCATAGTGTTTCTTAAAAGTATAGGTTCAAGAGGTAAGAAAAATAAAGGAAAACCTTTTTAAGAGGTGCGAATCATTATAATTCTCACATCATATTAAAGATTTTAATCTTACTTTTCTTGGCGGCTGTGTCAAAGCAACCATAATCATAATGATTCACAAATATATAAGTTGAAGAGATAGAAAGTCGTGGAAAAGATTTTAGAATGGAAGAGGAATCCCTAAAATATTCTCATATTTAGATTTTCGTCTTATATTTCTTTGTTGTTATTAGAGCAACTTTGAGTTGTATTTGCCTTACCCAGTACTGTACTGGTAACCTGTGATGAACATAGTATGCATGCATATGAAGATGATTAACGGAAGCATAAGCACATAGACTGTTGTAACCTATCCTCAATGCACTGTGAATAAATACAGATAGAGAGAAAATATTGCATGAAAATTGGTGAAAATATGATAATAATAATATTCAAGATATGATTTCAGTCCAATTATTCTCCAATATATAGATCAAATTGACTATAAAAACTATCATTTTGATTATAAATTTGAAAATTATCATCACTATATTTTAGGTCAGGGCTTTCACTAAACCAATTCTAATGGGGATGAGGGGGGGGGGGGGGAGGGGGAGGGGGGGGGGGTTAGGTTAGCAATTCAGCTTATTTTTCAAAACACTTGCAGAAAACAGTAATTAAATAATTTTCTGACACACCACACAATTTACAATTGAGCTTTGGCAACTGGAATAATGAGGAAGTGGGAAAGGGCGATGTTGCATTTTCCACACCCACAATTACACAGAAAATGGTATTACTAAAAAAAGCTGTTGAAAGTTACTTTTCCATTTTCGACTGAAGATCCTGCTATGTCAATGACAGCTACATGCGTTTAATAACTCACAAAGCTGTTCACCGGTTTCAAATAAAAATGTATAAAACATATAAAGTCTATGGGACAAGTTCTAGCATATTCATAATTATGTAAATGGAAAATACCTGCTTGAACTTAATAATACAGCTTCCACACCTATTTGAATCATTTCCATCGTGGCAATCTGAAGAGAAAAAAATAAAATAATAATAATTCAATTCAATTTCAATTTCATTCAATTTCAATTTCAACTTACCAGGTATTGTCCAATATTGGAAATTTGTTTTGCTCACATATTACAAACGTACAAAGAATCAAAATAAGTTTACATACATAATACATCATATACTTTGACATAGAAATTGAATGAATAAATAATCATATTTTAGAAACTACTGTGGGAGACAAAAGTAAAACAAAAATAATATATCAGTTCTTAAATGCTCCTTACCTTACCTCTCAGGTGGGGGATTTCAGAAAAAATTCAGGGAAATTCTCGCTGACCAAAATAATCGATTAAGGATAACATGTCAATGTAAACTTTTATAATGCACAGCTGTTATGGTCCTCGAGGCTGCGTGATTATATTTCACTGGATTTAATTAAGGGTAAACAAATTCCTGTTGATTATATGTAACATATATCATCATTATGCAGGCAAAGGAATAGACGAGATATTAATTCAATAAGCTGTACTGTATACCTGTGCCTTTGATGACATTTGTTTTTCAGTATGTAATCATTTTCCTGGTCATTGCATTACAACATGGGTGTTGTATTATTAAATGCAGAGTTGCTGATAATGAAATAACTGTTATTATGATTGATATCATTATTATTGCTATCATATTGTACTGTATTACAACTGTAGAACTATTGTATTACTATTGTATTTCTATTAACATTGTATGATGACTGTATTAGTATCACATCGTATTACTTTTGCATTACCATTGTATTACTATTGTATTACTACATATATTATTACTATATTGACATAATGCATCAGAATGCATCGCACTATCCAATATATATCTGCCATCCTTCCACAGAAAAAAAAAAAAAAAAAAAAATCTCTCACGGCAGACAAAGGAGTGCAGTGTATTTCGTACATACATGTACCAAGAGTTCAGAAAAAGAGAGGAATATAGGGTTCATAACACTTGTTCAACGGCCCCAAAGTAGGAATAATTCCTCCACAATAGAAATGGTTGGCAGCTACATTGTATGCACGCACAAAAAGAGGCATTTAAAGTACCTGTGGTTGACATAAATGAGGGCTAGGTACAAGTAGCACATTGCCATATTCTAGAGGGCTGATGTTGATGATGACTTGATACTTGCTCCTCCTTCCTTCACCATTCATGCACTCTTCCGTTTCAGCATGTGACCCCATGACGCCATTGCCGTTGGCGATTCCATTTGTAGACGAGCAAGAAAGATCCTCGGGGTGCATTTCCATGAGAGTCTAATGATGTATGATAAAAGGTTCATACACGAGTGAAAGATCATTGCAATTAAAGAACTAATCACTCTGGTCAATTAAAGCCAATAGACTGAACTCTGAAATGACAATGCCCCCCCCCCCCCCCTCACACAGGAAGAGTTTTATGTTTATATTTGGTGAAACAGCTTTAGTACTATGACTGAAAATATAAAAATGTCATATTCCTAAAAAAACTATAAAAAACTTCCAAAATCATATAACTTGAGATGAAATCAATGTCAGGAGATATTTTGCCCCTAACCTAATTTTTCTTGAAAATCCTGGATCAAGCCCTGAGGCCATGTTCATTCAGACTCACTTTCCTTTCACAAATGCTCTGGCATTTGCACTGGCAACAACCACTCTGGGTTTTATTTGGTCAAAGGTGTAAGATTAGGGTTATGCTTGCAGTTGGGTTTAACGTAAGGTAGATAGCTTTTGGCCCGAAAGTTTACATACACCAACAACTTTACTAAAAACTGCACTCATTCCAATCAGGAGCATACCTGCCAACCTGAGACAAGAGAAATTCGGAGTAAATTTTTCTGGATGGACTACGAGGTCGCAAACCACCGAAGGATTGGGGTAGTAGCCCGTAGATTGGGGGGGGGGGGGGGGTACACAGGACTTTAGGGTCTATTTTTATGAACAGCACGAGTCTTACCCATTTTGTCCTTCAAAAATGGAGAAATCAACGAAGAAGAAGAATATAGTAGTAGTAATCCAAAATAAATCTGAGGAAGTCCGGTAAATAACAAGCTTCCACGATCGCAGTCATCGCACAAGCATTGAAGAAAACACGCCAATGTATACAGTGTTTATGCACGGTGTCAACTGCACATGTGGTATAAATACATGTGGGCTATACGCATGCAGTCTATGCAACAACGCTGCATGTAGTGTATGTATTATAGTACAACGTCCGCACACACTTTATCGATATAGTTGCGCACGTGCTTCCATGTACTAGTACATGCAGTACATGGATAATGACTGCGGAACTAACGATCACGTTCGGGCTGCGCTGTGTATATCTTCTATGAGCGCGAGCGCGGATGTCGGCGTGATCTGGTTATCAGTGCTGTGTTATGCTTTAGTCTTATGCAACAGTCGTTTGTTTTAAAAATATTTTAAAATTAAAAAAAATCGGAGTTTTGAGGCATGCAATCGGAATTCGGAGTTGGTATGAAAAATGCGGAGGAACTCCGCCTAAATCGGGGTGGTTGGCAGGTATGCAGGAGTCATATTTAGTTTTATAAATGTCTCAGAGTGATTAGTGATGTATATACTATATACAACAGAGACCAACTTAATATCAGGGTGGACTTCCCCTGTAATGAACAGGGGGTAATTGTCCTTCGGGAGGGGGGGGGGGGGTAATTGTTTTCTTACCTCATGAGGTCTGACTTTATTGAAGTTGAATTCTTCTGGTTTGAATGGTTGTTTGGTACTTTTGATCTCTTGCGGTTTCCGCCTCTCAGTTGCGCGTTTCACATTCAACTGTAAGTAAAGGATAATTAATAAAAACATATGTTATAAATATATTCAATCTTTTATCTATTTCATGTCACTAACTGGGTCTGCTTTATACTACATATTCCTATTGTACCTGTACGTAACATAATTATCCAGCATATTAGACTGTCATAGGAAACTTTTTTCCATCTAAAATCCTGACAAACCATCTATCATATCTGTATACTGCAGGAAAAAGTTGATATCAGAACCTTCTTTCATTGTGACATACTGTTACCTAAAATGTGACTTGAGATGCCACAACCAGAAAGTGATATCTGTGTGCGTCTACATCCAAGCTGTGACCTCAATTTTAAGCAGAAGTTGGTTTTCTAACAGGGGGGAAATTGGGGATGAGTAGTTTAACTTATTTGGGTTTCATGTAAAGCATGTATTGTATTTGTTAGGCCTCCAGACAATCTAGATTTTGCATGAGATTTCAGAAACTTTGGCCCGATGTTTCTCTTGCCTCTATTTGAATTCATGTGTGCACTAAACAGGGGCGGATCCAGCCGTGGGCAAGAGAGGGGGGGGGGGGGGGGCCAAATCTTGAGAAAATATTTAGCGGTGAATCAGCCAACCGGCGAACGGCGAATGAGCAAGGGGGGGGGGGGGTAAGAGCACATATATATATTTCTTTTTTGGTCCAGTTTTGGGGGGAAAATTTTACAAATATTTGCATCAATTTGAAACACCAACATTATTTGTCGCTTAATCTCTTTTAATGACCTTGTTTTCTTTCTCATTTGAAAGGGGAGAAGAATCTATGTCACGTTAAAAAATCATAAAGATCAGTGTTTTATGCGTATACACAGGCCCCATTGGGGGGGGGGCTAAAGTATTTACGATCAGGTAGAGGGTAGCGAGCGGAGAGTAAATTAGTGTGGGTGGTTCAGGGGACAGAGCCCTCGGAAGCTCAGGAGTTTAAGGCATTTAATTACGGTCAGAGAAGCACAAATATTTTGATGCCGCATTTGTGTCACTGGCAGGTCACAATATATTTGTTGAATGACGTAAATCATGGTCTGAAGCAATATTTAATTCAAATGAGACACTTGCTAAAGACTAAAAAATGTAATGTTGACCATTTATTTTCATAAGTAAATTTTATAGGTGAAAATACAGTTTCTGTTTAAAATATAATACAAGCGAGTACCGTATCATCTCTTCCTCTCACACATTTGTGGCAGATTTTGTTTTTTAGAGCAATATATACATGTATAAGCAAGTGTCGCTGAAAGTTGTGTTAGCGTCCTGGACGCACCAAATCTCACGCACGAATTTTGCAAAAGCAGTGAGTAATTGCGTCCCGTAGGACGCAACAAAAAGTCCCAGGTTGGTATCGGGAAGTTGGAGCAGAATCATTTTCTCATCGTATACTGGTTTAAAATTCAATGATTTACACATCTTTCCAATCTGTCATATAGTTTAACAGTAACGACCCATCTATGACCACGGGTGGATCCAGCTGGCGGCAAGAGTAGGGGGGGGGGGGGGGCTCAAATCTTGAGAAAATATTTAGCGGCGAATCAGCCAGCCGGCCGGCGAATTAGCGGGGGGGTTTTTTATTGGGGGGGGAAGGGGGAATTTTTAATTTTTTTTTGTTAGGGGGGGTCACTGGCGGGGGGGGGGGGGGGGCGGGCCCGGGCCGGTAGAATCGGCCCATGGATCCGCGCCAGGCACTAAAGAGGTTTGAATCAATGCATAATATGTCATTGTGTTGGGGTGTGTCCTCTAGTACTGTACAGGGACAGAATTTGTTTCAACTAGAATTGCGCGACCAGGCTCAAAATTTATATGTATATACCTCTTTTGTTTTCCTTGATACGGAAAAGAATAATAACGCATACAAATTATGTTCCACAGTAATTTTTAATAATGACTTCATCTTAACCATCAAGCAACTTACCTGAGCAACAAATCCATGAGGGCCCTCTATAACCCTGGTTGGTAACAGACCTAGTTCGTAACGAAAGTACCCCTTCTCAACTGCTTCATCCCACCTTCCTCTCAACTCCTGGTCAAACTAAAGAGAACAAAGAAAGATGTCAGTAAGTTCAACACAATTCATATAACTCTTTGTCCTATGTTCTCTAAAGCTTCCTTGCTTTAGGCCAGGTTTAAACCCTGCATTAGTGCTAGGGCTTAGTGCGCAGATCTAGTCCATTTGTGAAACGCAACTTGCCAAATGTTAACCTCTTCTTTCTGTACAAATTAATATTAAACTAAATTATGAAGATGAAGGTCCTTATTATATAAAAATAACGCTGGAGGACCGTACCTGCTCATAGACTTTTTCTTCATAGAGTCTTGACGCCCTTCTGGCTTTCAGCACACGACACCATGTTTTTATCTTATGTTTATTACACCAATGGAAAACAAATTTCTGTATTATATTATGGACAATAAAATCTTGAATCTTTTGATATCATGTACCTTCATATTAAATTTCATTAAAATCTGTCAAACATTCCTAAAGTTATCGATCGGAAACCAAATTTGTTACGGACGGACGGACGCAAGGATAGATGATAACTGTAATATGGTATGATTATGATGTCAAATAAAATGTAGCCTGGCAAACATGGACAATCATTATACATGTAAGCTTACAAGTACTTCTGTAAAAAAAAAATTAAAACAAACTCACTCGACTGTATTTCCCATTGCAGTTGCCATTCTTTGTGTTTGGGACTTCCGAGACAAAATCCCGACTGGAATACCTGAAATCTATGGAAGCCATTTCTGAAATAGAAGCAGAAAAATGAGAGAAAGAGGTTTGTAAAAGTTTGAGTAAAATACATTTAAAAATAAGTAAGTTGTTGAAGGTATGATCAATCAATCAATCAAACAAATGTTGGCTACTCTGTGACGTATCTTGCTAGCTTCCCTCCCATTTTACCTGTAGGGCCTGAACTAAAAAAAAAAAAAATCAAAAATGTATAGTAGGACTGCACTACTTGTAGCTTCTTGCGCCCTCGATATAGCAAACAGTCCCTATAAGCGGCACCTGTTGGTCCCCCATGATCTCCTTTTTCCTATGTTTATTAAGAGCTGATTTGATGAGATAACCACCTGTCAGTGACCAGCAGGGATATCTAATCCCTCCTGGCCAAACTAGTACAGATAGGCTTAAGAAAATTTTGATCATACATTCTTCCCAAATATAATTGTTGCAAAGGTCTTTACAAGTTAATTTACACTGTATACAATTTCTGTATGAAACAAATCTATTCCTTCATCAATAACAAAGCAAGTAAAAGTTTATGAAAATTATCAAATTGGAAAGGACCTGGCACGATACGTCACAGTGTTGCCGAAATCTGTTTCACTGATGACAATTTTAAAAATTCATAACTATCCTATTTTTTAATATGATATTGCTCAAATATTCACTAATTTGTTTCTTTCGTTTTTCTTAATATCAGGGTGGGCTTCCCCTTTAAGTCTTTGTATTTGGTTAAAGATAAACTCCAGTTCTGGTAAAAAAAAGAAAATTAATCCTCACAGAATCAAACGAAATTTACACTGAATGTTCAAGACTACAAATAAATGACATGTGTCAAACATTTTTGGAAGAAAATGTATACTGGCTGAGTAATGAGCATAGAAAGACAAAGAAATCAAGGTAGTACTAGCCCCGACACCATGTGTGTTGTCCCATATATAGCTTTCTGTGTACAGTGCCTGTTACTTTACCAAGACTCGGCCAAATTTATGATGATTTTGATGACTCCAGAACCTTGCAGTGCACACCAATACTTCCATGCTACATGATCAACTGTTTCTGATCCATTCCACACCTTTTTTTTCACAATGCAATCGCATGACCAGAACTCAAGTTTATCTTTAACCCAGCGTTTTTCAACATTAGTTAGTCCCAAATTCATCACAGAATATTCATTTTTCATCACTCTGGCACTCGTCAAGTGCCATGTACATTTCATGCATTTGTTTCTAATTTTTTCGAGCGTGCGTAATATAGCGAGCAAGCAAACAAATGAAGAAGATAAATTTGAAATGGTGAACAAATTATGTTGTAATTAACAATAGCACACTAGACTAGAAAAGATATAGAATACTCTTTGCAATAGGACTCATATGAGGGCACCTCGCCACCGAATTCACATGAATAAACAAATCATATATTCGTTCATGACCTCGATTCACAAATATGAGGATATTTGGGCATCTTGTTTCCAAGATTTATCCTGATTCTAAATGTTACAAGCATAGTAAAAATTAGACCGAAAGCTTCAGTCTCTATATCGTCGGTTGTTCCACTGAGACTACGTCTGGCTCCACTAGACCTCCGGATATAGAGACTGAACGATCGCCTATGCCATCGTACGTTGAAGATACACTCTACGGACGATACTGCCCTGACGCTAAGTTAAATCCTTTTTTTGTAAGAATCGCATGCAGTAACATATATACAATTGGCATTTAGAATTAAACCACACATGATAAACATTAAGAAAATATGTACATTGGACCTCTGCATATGAAATCTTCTTCAAACTAGATGGAACTTCGACTGCGCGCAGTCGAAAATGATGCCTCCGTCATAGAGCAAGTTTACAAACCAAATCAGAAGAAATTTTTCAAATTCAAGTTCAATTGTAATCCATTAACAGGTTCTCAGAATATCGTGATTACAAGCGATTTCTCATATACATATATGACCCTTTGACCTCATGACCCTAAAATCTACTCAGTTCATTGGCTCTGCAAGATATAGTAATCCATCTGTCAGTTCTATTTTTGCATACATAATGAGCCCATGACATTTGACCTTTGACCTCATGACCCAAGAATCTACTCGGTTCATTGGCTCTGCAAGTAAAATACATGACCTAAGTTTGGCAGGAATCCATCAATCGGTTCTTGAGATAACGTGATCACGAGCTGTTTTGGCATACATAATGAGCCCTGTGACCTTTGACCTCGTGTCCCCAAAATCTAATCAGTTCATCGGCTCTGCAAGATACATACATGACCAAAGTTTGGCAGGAATCCATCAATCGGTTCTTCAGATAACGCGATCACGAGCTGTTTTTGCATACATAATGAGCCCTGTGACCTCGTGACCCCAAAATCTAATCAGTTCATTGGCTCTGCAAGATACATACATGACCAAAGTTTGGCAGGAATCCATTAATCGGTTCTTCAGATAACGCGATCACGAGAACGGGACGTACGGACGTACGGACAACCAGAAAACATAATGCCTCCGGCTACTTCGTAACGGAGGCATAAAAAGTGTTATTATCTCTTCCACTTGACTGTCTTCAGACGTCAGCCATCTTGAATCAAAGTAATGAATATTCAATTATTCATGCCAAAGTTTGTTAGTCTCCACCCCATTGACCTCATTCATAGACGTGCGCGTACGTGCACGTACATGTTCATCACGCTGCTGCTACTCACGTTTGAGTTCTCGTGCGTGTTGTCTGCTTCACGTGCGCGCGCTATCCTCGACATGACGCGCAGAGGAGCTAGCCGAGGCGAGCTCATTGAATATGCATTAGCCACCATTTTGATTTCTGTCGGTCAGAATGCTTGACGTGGGTCATCGAGAAGCAGTCAAAAGCTCGGTAAGTCCTTTTATTTCTTTTATATTTATATTTCGTGGGGAAGGGGGGTAGAAAGGGAACTTTTAGGGACTGACAATTGCCTAGAAAATTACTGCAATTGAAGATAAATGATGTATTTCTACTCAAGTTTGTCATGTTTGTGGGAGGGGCCTAACGGCTAAAATCTAGCCGTGATATCTTCAACATACGATGGCATAGGCGATCGTTCAGTCTCTATATCCGGAAGTCTAGTGGAGCCAGACGTAGTCTCAGTGGAACAACCGACGATATAGAGACTGAAGCTTTCGGTCTAAGTAAAAATTAATGTAATTTTGAAATAAAAGATATTGTTCCAGAATCTCGCCTTTTCTGGTAAATTACTAAACATGGTAAAGACTAAAAAGCTCTAAATAGTAAAGCCTGACTAAAGATTAAAGGCACCTTGTCCTTGTTTTTCCCGGAAAGGAGACAATCCCACCGACAGACATTGCATGGCTTTGTGCTTTGGCCGGTATTGGAGGGGCCTAGCCCTAGCGCCTATAGGCTGCGCATGAACATGAAAGCCGAGAAGCCTGTTCAATGTACCGAACTGGGCTGGCCAGAAGATACATACAAAACGGTCAATGATTTTATGTAGACAACCTGTCTGGAATCTCCGCAAAATGCAAAAAATTGAACAGCGTCTATTTTTGTCCCCTTCTCTTTTCTGCTTCCATTTAAAACTGTTAAAGGTACTATGTCCCATTTGCAGGCCAAAAAAATGAAAAAGTTAAATTCCAACTGCATTTGAAAGATAATACTAATTTAGAACTTCCCTAAAAAAGGTGGGGCTTGAAAATGTCTTCAAGTGGGAAAATAACGACTATTAGTTGTCAAATCGACTTAAGGGCTATAGAGCCCAAAAGTAATAGTCTTGATTTTCAGACAATAACCGAATGGTCATACGTTTTATGCTGCGCAAAGATTCAATCAGTTTAATCTTGGCCATCACAAGAAGTTGGTTATTGATGTAGAAAAATACTCATGTACCCTTTACAACTCTTTTCATGTATGTTATTACCAAAGAAGAAAAAAAGCCAGTCAGTCACTCAATAGTGTCTGACAGTGAAGTCTAGCAAGGAAACGGGTTTCCTTGCATAATTTGAATACGAGGACACTGCTAACGTTTAAATTCCACAGATAGGACATAGATCTACATGACATATTCATAATTCCTGTAAAGTTCTACAGCATTTGAGGTTGGCTGCAAAAGGGACATAGTACCTTTAATGCAACTTGAATTCGGCGTAAATATTCATGAATGAATGACAGTGACTCACAGTGACATGCCATAAAAACTAAAACAACAACCTGCACCTGGCCTGGCGCTGGCCCTTGTCCTTGCTGTCAAAAATGTTGCCAGCGATTGAAGCTAAGCGAGGGAGGAAGAAAGACACTTTATTATCTTTAAAATGCTTTTACAAATTCTAGCAGTTCCTGAAAAAAGGTCCTTCACGAAATCAACGTTATTAAACAAAATTGTTATGATGCAACTTAATTTGTCTCACGGCACCCTCCACCACCCTGAGGGTGCCGCGGCCGAGGCTCCCCGGTTGAATAATGCCGGGTTAACCTAGATCTACGTCTATTGACTATTCTGGTCATTTTTTGTGGTGGGGTTTTCTAAAGTTGCTCAAATTCCACCTTGGTAAAGTCCGCTGTTGAATGTTACTGTAGTGTTAGTCGTCTCACTACAGCAAAAAATAAAGTAAAATTGAACTTACTGCGCAAAATAAGGTTGATCTGTTTCACTTTCAGCTGGATCCACAGCACAGCTCAGGCAGTTACCGGCAATACCCATCAAATGCCAATGCAATGCATGCACTGTGTAGGTAGGTAGCGGTAGCGAACGGCACGGGGCGCGGCGCGGACGAGCCTTGAAAATAGGCGTTCTCAGGCGCCAAGCTCAAGCGAGCTGCTCTAGCCTAGCTAGCTAGCCTCTCGGTAAATCAAATCATGTCGGCCTGAGACAATTCGGCCATAAACAAAATATTTCGGAACCGAATCCTCTCATGTCATCATTTCATGACAAACTCCAAAAAGAGGTGACACAATAAAATGTACTGTAATTTCTGCTGATAAAGACAAAGAACTCGGCTTTTCTACACTATACATTATACACACTCATCTCTTTGTCTACTTCTGAAACTTGAAAGGTACAACATCTAACATCATCAACGAAACTCATATAAAACTATACCAATCTTGAATTCTAGTACATATCAAATATCATATGGATAGAAATGGATTACCGAATTGGGCCTGTAGTTTGTTCCACAATATACTAGTTAAGACTTTCTGCTGCAATGTTACTGTAATTCGGACCTTACTGCATCACTTCGACATTCAGAATGACTGGAGTCTGCTCCTCACAGAGAGAACAAAGAACTATACATTGAACCTGTCTTTGTGACTCAGCTAGGGTATAATCTTGATCGAAGTAAACATTTAGCATGATGCTGTTATAGTTGACTCTTCACACCTAGTAGAAATATATATGTATTCACTACATCCTGATGCATTGACAATGAGGTACTATAAACTAGTGTACCATTTATTTCGTGAAATCATTGAACATTTTGAGGATTTGAAACTGAAACAATATAAACTGAAATTGAAAAAAAAAAAAAATAATAATTAACCCCCCGCCTCCCAAAACAAAAGCAACGCGTTGCACAGTGCAACTTTTGTATGTGATATATTGATTGTTTATTTCAGTTATTTTCCTAAACAAAAACAGTCATTGGTTAGAATGATTGTCATCCACAAAAGTGGCATTTCATTTACAGGTTATACAAAGTTTTGGTATGGGGTCAAGTTGGTTCACGGTGGGCATGCATAAAATTATATATGCGATCCTACAATATTAAGTGATCGTTGTCGCGGTTGAAATCGAGTCTAAAGTTATGAAATTGTAAATAATAAACTCTTTATGTTGTATAGCTCCCTCTTTAGGTCTAGATATTAATTAAGCTATAAAACAATGTTTCTTGCCTAAAATCGACCGATAGCTATTCCCGTTTGGAAATTATATATCACAACTACATATTCTGAGATTTTCATGGTCGCAGCTTCCATTGTAGGGCGGTAGGCGCTATTTGAAATTTATCAGAATTTACCAAGAGCACCGGTAAATTTTTATATTCAATCAAAAGCAGAAGTGTTTTAGAGGCTAAATTTTCTATTGCTTATAATCCACAGGGGCATCCAAATATATCAAAATTGTAAAGAATCATTATCCATCCAATTTTCAAATTTGTTAAAACTTTGTAGGCCTACTTTAAATTGATATAGTTATAGGACGATAGATGGTATGTGATTTTATACAGTTTACTTTAGATAATTATAGGCCTTGTTCATCATGCTCTATGGGCGGGGTCGATTTCATAAAACTAAAAGCTTCGCTATTCATTCTTTTATCCGTTTCTCCCTTTCCCTCATTTTCCCTTTGATAAGGGGCGCATCCCGGGGCGCATATGCCATCATGGATCATGAGTAGATGTGGTATTGTTGTGGACAAACTTATGGTACCGTACCGAGTTGTAACTATACTGGTTTTCCACGGGGTATATGCCGCGACCCTCTCTTACTTGAAAGTGATTGCTACGAACGTCCACACAGTAGTTCTGTGCTTCATGCTAGAACGTCGTCTCTGTGTGCATAGCGCATGTAAGCGCAATTACGCAAGGAGGTGTGGCTAGCTTCGTTGACCCGACTCGACACCCGTTGGTTTTACAATTCATGTTGTTCCCAATTAGAAATTGACCAACGGCGGCGAGAATGGCCCTTCATAGAAATAACAGAATTAGCTCGAGATGTATTGAATCTTTGAAGAACGGTGTATCTGCAGGAGAACCTGATTTCAAAGAAGATAAAGTACACGTGCGTGAATTCAAGTCTGATATTTACAAGGTTTGTGTGCATTCAAGATTAACCTCGGGCCCTCGCCGCGGCCGCGCCCGCCCCCTCACTGCTTTGTTTATTTTGAGCACCAAGACTGCACTGTAGATAATGTACGCAGACAATACAAAAATTGTATGTCTTTCATAAAATAGCATCAATCCGCTGAAACTACGTCTTGCTCCTCCGGACACCTCTGGAGGAGATCCTAATCGAAAATCAAAAGATATCTCCTCTAACCAAAGTCCATACAGATTTTTCTGTAGTGCAGTGTAGGTAGCCTAGGTAGACATTTAGGTAGCGAGTATAGATCTAACTCACTACAGTACAACAAGCTTTCAAAGATATCAACTTAATTCTCTATTTAAAAAAAATATGTGTGTGAGCATAGTCATAGAATAGATCTAGATCTAGATATTCTACCATTCTTTTATGATATGTTGTACAGTAAGGAAAGCATACTGGTGGTGATAACAAGAAAAGAGTGAAAGAGAGAGTGGGTCATTTATTTATGATGATGGACAGGGATGCCAGTTTTTAGGCCATAGTTCAGGCTTTTGTGTGTACAAAATGGCTCATTCTTGGTGACTTTCAAGCCCTCGGATGATCGGATCAATTCTAACTGGCAAACCTGGATGGAATGGAATTTAGTGTATCTTATTGAGAGAGAGTGACATTTCATGACTGAATGAGAATAGTTTGTGATTAAGTCTGATATCTACAAGGTTTGAGTGCATGTATGATTAACCCCCTCGCTTCTTTGTTTATTTTGAGCTCCAGACCGTATAGTAAAAATATGTACACAGACAATGTTTGACATGCACTATATGAAGAAATCAAAAGAAGAAATAAGGAAAATGAAATTGCTGCCTAAAATTCTGTTACAGTCAATCATTTTGTTGGTTATTGAGAAAATTAGATTAAAAATTCATGAACATTTTCCATAGACAAACAGCGTCAGTACAAGAAGTTTTAATGTTTGATGCATATGATGGATATGCTTTTATGGCAAAAAATAATTGTTCTATTCTTAATAATTGTTCTATTCTTAAGAATTCTTAAGATCATTATTGTTTCACAGATTTGTCATAACTCATAAGTACAAGTTTGCTAAAATCCCATTAAAACACATAATGACTTCTAGTAGAAGTTCACATGTTGTTTTGAATGGGATGGTGGCGAACTTGTGTTTATGACAGTTTGGCAGATCCAGGATTCTGCAAAAAAGGAGAGGGCCGGCCGGAGCGCAATTCCGAAAAAGGAAAGAAAAAGAAGAAGAAAAAAAAGATGAAGAAGAAGTTTTTTTGGTGCCTTTTTAGTCTCACATTTGAAAAAGGGACATTAACACAATGAGGGGGGCACATTTTACTACAATGTCCATATTGTAAGTCATGCCACAGTGGGTTTGGAAATGTGGAGGGGGGGGCATGGGTAACTTAGGCATGGGGCATAAGGCAGGTAGTGCCCTCCTAAATCCATTACTGGATGCAAGGCTTAAATGGCTGTGGGTGCTGTCTGGGATGACACCTATGTTCTAACAAGCAAAGCAATTATATCTTTTACAATGCTTAGAAATAGAATAAGTACATGATAGCAAGTAGTTTTTATAAGCATATGTGTGTATCTTTAAAATGGTAACTGACTGGAATGCTCCATAGATAGAGGAGCCACTTTTCAATAATGCTTTACAATACTAAAATGTTGCATCGTACCATTATGATCGTCAGTGATTATCAAAAACTGCAACTTTTTTGATGAAGAATGACAACAATACATGGCTCTTTATCCAGCTGAATATCGGAGTTATGCAATACAAAGTAAATGCTTTTTGTTTCTCACATCCAGACAAATGGAGGCCATTTTGAGGAGTCGTTTGAAGAGGCGGCTCTTGTGACGGCCTTCCTGGCGTACCTTAGTTATCTCGTCCTGTCTCTGGTGGGGTATATTCAGGATGCACTGAGGGACATTGGACTCGGAAAAAGCCTAGCTGCTCAAGAGTCACCAAAGCTAAAGGTATTTTCCTTCAGGTTTTTCAGTTAATGTCTGTTAATGCATGCGTACAACAGGGTTTTATTCTCCCATTGTCGATATCGGATATTGTAAGCCTTATTTTCTGATATAGTTTCGAGTAATAATTTGTTCACACAAATTTTTTTCATCTACAAAATGCAAGTGGATAAAATGACATAAACTGCCTGTAAATATTGTTTTATAATTTATTGCATATATGAAAGATTTGCTAAATGCAAAGTCCGCTTCCCACGTATGAAGTCAATTTAAATAAAAGCAGACAAAATTAATGTGAAGATTGACACTCATCCAATGATGCTTTAATAGGAACTTCTTGATTTTTAAAAGTTATAATTGATCAATTAAGGCTTACCTTCTACTTGATCTATTGAAACTGCTCTTTTTCACAAATTTCATGAATCGCCCCTTTTTTATTTCAGTGAAGGGGGAATTTCTGTTTCATATTGAGAATAATACAAAAGAACAAGTTTTCAAGTGATGGCACTTTTACATGTAGAAATCTTTTCAGAACGAAATTCAAAAAATATATATCTGTGACAAAACAAATGAAAATAACCAGAATATATCTTACATTTGCAAAATTGTATGATCATGATCTTTTGCCTTCTCATCCTACAATTTTCTAAAAATTTTGATCTAATTCTTTTGTTTGATTACTTGGGTATACTTTACTTTAAATGTGCCTGTATTCTGTTAATATTGATGTATTTGAGAATAGTTGATAAGGTTTTTGAATAAAGGGTTGAAGTGTTAAAAAGTAATCATTTTTGTTCACTCAAATGAATGTAATGAACTCAAGTTTGCAATGGCAATGTTTGCTGAGCTCTTGGAATTTGACTGAATGACAAATTGTCTATATTCAGGACCAATGGCTACTGGGTCTTATACAAATAGACAATCTTGCTATGTAATCATTTAATGTTTAATGTCCTGTCTGAAGGGGGACCATGTATCTTCTATTGTAAGTCAGCTTGTGTCTGTGGACATAGGCGCTGGAAGTGGGGGGGGGGGCAAAACGCATTTTTGCCCCCCCAAAACGCCCCTAAATATGCTTATCTGACCGTAATTTAATGCCTAAAAACCCTGAGCTTCCGGGGGCTCAGCCTCTTGACCCCCTGCCGAGGCCCAGGTCCTGGACCCCACGCCAATTTACGCTCTACCTGATCGTTAATACTCGTTGAAAAAACGTTTCGTAGGGCCTGCATGTAACGTGTTAGAGTGGTGGTGATGCAGATTTTTCTTCTGCCCCCCCCCCTCCAAACGTTTTTGCTCATTACGTCACTGCCCCTGGAAGGTGAGCCCCCTGGATTGTTTGCCCCCATCCCAAACTGCTTCCGGCGCGTCTGTCTGTGGAACAGGAGGACGAGCATGGTGAAACACAATAAATGCTTTAGTTATCTGCTTTGTCTGGATTTTTAAGTTTTAAGTTTGACAGGCAGATGCTCTGCCGACCTTTGCATTCATTTATCAGTCTCTTGCTTACATCTTGCTTCCCATTTTGTTGCAGTCCTTTGTGCCCCTGTACCAAGACTTTGATAGCTTCTTCACGCGCCATGTCTACAGGAAAATACGGGACAACTGGAACGTGCCGATCGCCAGTGCACCCACTGCACGGTTTGATCTGATGGGCAGAACCAGCGAAGACCACTACTGGACTTTCAAGTAAGTGCATTTTAAAATATTAGATACTGGTAATGAAATATTCATCTGGAGGCCAAGGGAGATAGATTCCCAGTTTTGTTGACTGAACAGGGACTCCTGAATATTTGATTTTTCATATCTTTTCATATGTGCTTGTCATATCTTTTTATAGTTGCTATCACTATCATCTTAAAAATGACAGTTGTACCAAATGGATAGACCCTAAATATATATTGATATCAAATATCAAGTGCGCTTAAAATTGCGATTCAAGCATTTGTTGTTGTTGTTTTTATCTGACATGATATTCTATCTCTGATCAATAACAAAAAGCAGCAACAGATCAAAGGAATTATGACATGGGGGTCCTTCTTGAGCAGGGATGAGAGACCACAGGTTATAGATTTTATTTGGCTGCAGTAGTTTAATTTTCATCAACTTACCTTTGATTAGATAATGTTTAAGATGATCTGCTCATGTACATGTAGTCCTTTGCAATGCCTGCATGTATTGTGGTAAACTAGAATAGATATACAGTTTTAAAGAATAGATCTTTCCCATCACTAGTATGATGAATGATGGAGCATTACACGACTGTGCACATGTACTACTACCAGCATATCTACTTTTGGATATGAACACTTGAACAATGCATTACAGCAGGGACGTGATAGAGAAGGACTGGAATCAAACCGCTCTCCTTTGACCCCATGCTCCAAGCCGCCGAAAAGTTATGCGCTAATCTGCAACTGTTGACCAGGTGGTGAGATAAAAGAGCGCATGAAATTTCAGGATTTAGAATTCCTACATCAGAAAATGGTATCACAGCAACTGTTCGCTGTCCCTTTCAATGATTTCTCATCCATTGTTGAATGTGTAAAGAGTAGAACAAGCGAACACAAACTTGTGTAATTTCATCCTTTTTTAAACTTGAAAAATACAAAAAACACGCGAAAACACGCATTAATTAGCAAACTTAATGTTATTGAAGATTGTAAATCATGGATCAAATAACGGGACATTAAAGCATGCACAAATTAGCGCATCATCCTAAAATATTGAGTTTTTGACAGGATGTAATTTTTCTTTTACCAACTCTGGCACACAAATTAAAGGAAGGGCGGAGTTCTAAATTTGAAAATTTGTTTGATGCACTATTCCCAATAAAATCCCCATAATTTTTTTTTGATTTACACTGAAATTTTGCCGGTAATTTAATATTTTGTAATAAATGTAAAACTGGTGCCTGGCTTCCGAAAGTCGCCGCAGTGGAAGCGCGGTTCGGAGCATGGAACCTCAAAGCCAAGTGGAATGTTACACATCCTATTGTTACGCTTTAGAACTCAAGAATGCGTTTGTATAAATTACAAGAGTTTCGCCTCCTTTTCTTTCACCTCCCTGATTACAGTGAAAACTAATGAAAACTGTGTGATACTAAACAAATACATGAACTGATACTTTTTTGCATGTTCCCCGTGGTTGGCACATTAATACTTTTATCTTTTATATGCTGGTTCAGATATATTAAAGGTAAAGACCAGTAATGGTCATGCGATTGCATTGTGAAAGAAACGTTGTGGAATCGATCAGAAAAGGTCGATCATCTAGCATCTAGCATCTGCAAGGTTCTGGAATCATCAAAATGATAAGAAATTTGGCTCATTCTTCGTAAAGTTACAAGCACTATACACAGAAAGAAAGATATGGGACTACCCTATCTCTCTCACCAGACCATGAGAGAAATAAATTTACCAAATATATGAATTAGTAGGCGGTTTCCCGGCAAATTTTTTATCATCATGTATTAGTCAAAACATATTCTTTCACATGATTGGTAATGAGAGCTTCCATTTCATTTTTTGAAATTGGGGCGTTGCCAATACTGGTCTTTACCTTTAACAAAAAAACAAAAACTACATGTAAACTTGTTTACTTCTTGGTCTTAACAAAGTTGATTCACATGTGTTCATCTCTGGATATTTTAAAACAAGTCAAATAATTATACACATCGCTGATAACAAGTGTACTTATTTTGATATCCTGTTTGTATCCCTATCTATAAACTACATGTACATTATTCATTATTTATTACGTTCTTAGCCATTTCATAATTTTAGAGGGGAGGAGAGGGGAGGGGAGGGGAGGGGAGGGGAGGGGAGGGGAGGGGAGGGGAGGGGAGGGGAGGGGAGGGGAGGGGAGGGGAGGGGAGGGGAGGGGAGGGGAGGGGAGGGGAGGGGAGGGGGGGAGGGGAGGGGAGGGGAGGGGAGGGGAGGGGAGGAGGGAGGGGGGGGGGGGGAGGGAGGAGGGAAAGAAAGAAGGAAGAGAATAATCTTCTTGTGATAGAAGAGAACAGGGAGGCTGTACTGTACACATTTTTAAATTGCCTTAAATTATTTATCTGCAAGCAATAAAGATACATGAAAATATATCTGATTTGAGGATCGAAAAACAGTTAACGAGAACAACAAGAATAATTGATCGTAAATCACATAATTTTAGCTGAGTTCAAATTGCTGCTTCTACTAGAATTAATAGGGTCTATTCAAGATTGCACTAGTGAAATTACAAGTAAACCTCTTGTATCTATAAACATGATGTAACTTTTTCTGAATAGGTTACCGGTAATAGTATAGTATTAATGACTGCTTTGAGAGAAATAGTTGTTTTATTACGCTCAAGGGAAGGTTAGAATTGTGCTATTCCCCGAGGCTTGCCGAGGGGAATAGCCCAATTGTAACCTTCCCGAGAGCGTATGAAAACAACTATTTCTCGAATATTAAAGCAGTCATTAATACTTTTATATGCCAAAAAAAAATAGACTAAAAAATAAAAAATAAAAAATATTTTACATTTTTGTCGAAGACGGGATTCGAACTCTTGCGTACAACAAGAGGTGTATCGAAAACCAACGCTTAGACCACTCAGCTATCACGCGTCGTTAACATGCTTGGCAGTTTTCTCTAATATATACATTAAAATGGATTGAAAACGGCTCCGCGTGAGGGATGCTTCGCAAAAGCTCCATGAAACGGACCCTTCTTTTACTTTTGCAATGCATATTGGCACGAACTTAGATCAAGATCTATCGGCAGATGTTGTTTTTTTGTTTTTGAGAGTTTATTTTCGTCTTCATGTCAACAATGCAAGATAAAATTGTCGGTAAGATCGATCGAGATTCAATTGTATTGAAATTACCGACCAATCCTTCGCACACATAAGGTATCCTCCATCGCTCAAACCATTTTTTAACATGTAAACCTATGGGGTAACCATGGAGGCTGACCAACTATTTTTAATAACCATGGTTATTAAAAATATTGAAATGTTTTAAGCATGGTTACCGAGAATTTTACAGGAACAGTTGAAGTTTATGAATGCAATTCGACCAATCTGATGGCTGGATTTCTTAAGTGAGGTATATAATTCAGCATATGAAGCTCACCACACACTACTGGTACATGTACATTTCTGGTACACTCTGCAGAGTCTGCACCCAGATTTGCTGACGATTGCATTTAGTCCGGCAGCCATCACGATATACCTTGTTTTAGGGTCTATAGTTTTTTTTTTTGTTGATTATAGTTCCTTAGACCATCAATTTGAAGAATCCGATTGCTGACACTCTGTCAGCCTTGAGCAATTTGAGATATGTGACGTCACACAAAATGGCCGCCAAAATACCCTTTTTTACCAAAATTAATGATAAAAAAATTGTTTACAGTATTTTTCTACATTAAATGTCAGTCAAATATCTTGATTTTTTTCTAGGATCATCACTAAATAAAAATTGACGATGTTGTATGATAAAAAATGGCATGTAAATTTGCATAATTCAGATTGGCGCCCTCTATAGACACGTTAACTTGCAAATTTTAAATGATGGCCAAATGCCAATTTCTAACATGAAATTAACATTTTTTATAAGTCAGACGCACTGAATACAATAAGTAAAAATTGTGCACCACATTTTGGTGTGATTTTTTTGTTATTTTGTACTTTAAAGGTAAAGATCAGTTTTGGAAACGCCCCCCTCTCAAAAATGAAATGGAAGCTCTTATCACCAATCATGTGAAAGAATATGTTTTGACTAATACGTGATGATGCAAAATTTGCTGAGAAACCGCCTACTAATTGATATATTTGGTAAATTATTATATCTATTTAGACCTGATAGATATCGTGCACGTGTCGGGTAGTCCCATATACATCCTTCTGTGTACAGTGCTTGTAACTTTACCAAGACTGGGCCAAATTTCTAATCGTTTTGATGATTCCAGAACCTTGCAGTACACACCAATACTTATAAGCTAGATGATCAACCTTTTCTGATCGATTCCACAACGTTTCTTTCACAATGCAATCGCATGACCATAACTGGTCTTTATCTTTAATACTTGAAGAAAACAAGCTAGAATTTCATGCTCTCTGTCCCATAGATATGAGGTACCATATGGTTATAAATGCCCGTTTTCAGTGACAGCATTCCGAAATTTGATTTGTATTTTGAGGTAATACATTCTTTTATATGAACCTATCATGAAAAGTTTCCTCTCTTACAAGGGAATTTATGAGTTTAATAAAGCGAAATATCCACCCAAAATGACCAAACATGGTTACCTTCCAATGGCTATCATTTGCTGCTTTAGTTTGATCGTTATAACACTCGACAGAGGCGCGAAAACCACAGAAAATTGTGCATGCTAGTTTTGCTTTGTTGCATTGGCACCGTGATGATTTACATAGGCTTCCACTCGCACAAGTGCACCGTATTAACCTTAATATGTTGTACGGTGCGAGTTGTACATTTGTAAGTACTGTGACAGGGATCAGGGATTTGGTTTCCTCTTCTTTTGCATAGCCATACTTTGTAGGATCCAATGATGTGGGTCGTGACTGCAAGGCGTGCTTCCACACACATGTTTGCAGATGAGCTCTCTTGCCAACTGAGTCCAAAGGGAGTCAAATCTTCTGCTTCATCACTTTCAGCAATGCATGTACCCTTTTCAATCCCAAAGTATGCCCAAATAGTGTCGCATCCCCTCAACGCATGTCCTGCCAACATCGATGGAATGATATCTTCTAACTTGTGTACAGTGGCAGGAATGTCAATAACATTTCGCTCTTTGAAGACGCCATGATCATTGGCGTTCTAAGTTATTCATGTAGATAATGATGGACCCTAACAGCCAGGACCCTAACATACCTTTTCTCATTAGCAGCAATTTGAATCGCTTGCTGTACTATGATGTTGTCTGCTTCTTTATGTGTTATGGAAAGATCTTCCCTTGGCATGACATCGCTGCCTGGTATCACTTCAACAGATACCTCATCTTGACCGGTAATGACCAGCTTGTGCTTTTGCCTATTTCTGAACACCTCATCTGCAGAATCACGCATACCGGTATTATGATGTCGATCAACTGTAGTTTGTTGTCAGTAGTTTCTGGGAGGGAAGCAGTGAGGTGGGAAGGAAGACTCTTTTGGATGACTCTCGATTCGTCATGACTTCTAGAAACCCTGGTGGCACACCAACCAAAGATCATCAGATTTTAATCCAGAGTAGAGCACAACCATCAAACGGGCTGTACAAGGTTGCTCAAGTGACACGTCAACCTTTGTCAAATTCTTCAAGTTCGCCTTTGACCTGGTGAAAGCTTTCATGACAAAATATTCTTGATATTGACATAACTTCAACTTGCCTGCAGTCCTATTACTCTAGAGTAGATCAACTTGGTGTCATAGACTTTTGAATCCTCCAATGTTAATTAAACTACACCCTCCAAGTGGTTGAAAACTTCACCTACCTCGGCTCCATGCATTAAGCAACCTCTCCCTTGATCTCGAGCTCAACGTTCACATTGGCAAGGCAGCAACCAAGATTGCTAGACACTCAAAGCAGGCCTGGAAGAACACTTTACTATAAACCACCAACACGAAAATGAAGATCTACCAGGCCTATGTGCTCAGCACTTTCCTGTATGGCAGTGAGTCGTGAACCCTGTATGCAAGTCAGGAGCGCCGTTTGAATGTTTTCCATTTCCGCTACTTGAGGCGAATCCTAGGCATCAAATGGCAGGACCACATTTCAGACAAGGATGTCCTCAAAAAGGAGGGATGATGACCATCTACGCTCTTCTATCACAACGACGGCTGAGATGGCTTGGTCATGTCAGTCGTATGGAAGACGGCCGCATTTCAAAAGACATCTTGTAGGGAAAGTTAGCGACCAGAACCAGGACACTTAGAAGACCTGGCCTTCGCTTCATGGATGTGTGCAAGAGGGATATGGAGGCCAGTGAAATCAACCCTACAAAATGGGAAGCCTATGCTTCAGACTGCCCCAAATGGAGATGCGCTGTGAAGACATGTATACAGAGGAGTGATCAGAAGAGAGTAGAACAGTGGGAGGAGAAAAGGCAACAAAGACGGCAGCTAGCCACGGCTTCAACAGCACAGCCACACATGAAATTTGTCTGCAGCAACTGCAACAGGACCTGCCTCTCTAGGATTTGACTGTTTAGTCATAGCAGGAGCTGCACAGCAAGAAACTCTTGCTTGAAGCTGTTAAAAAAGAGGTACAATTGACGGTTTTCAAAGGGAGGGAGTTCCAGAGTCTTATTGTATCCGGGAAGAAGCTCCTCTTTTAGACAAGCATTCAGGCAAAATGAACAATTATCTTCTTGGAATGCCCTCTGTGCAGGGATGTTGATGGAGTGAGGAAAGTATGTGGAAAGTCTTTCAGCGGGTTGTTGATGCGAAAGATCATCACCACCTGAGCCTGTACCCTGCGTTCTTGTAATGTTGGCCACTTGAGCTGGTTCAGGATGGCTTCTACTTTGCTTGTCCTGCAGTAGTCATTGCAGAAGGAGCGGACATAGCGCCGTTGACCCATTTCAAGCTTCTTGATGATTGCTAATTGTTTGAGTGTTAGGGTCCCATATAATTATGATGATGGCATACTCCATGATTGGTTGAAGGCGAGTATCGTAGCACAATTATTTAACTTTTCTAGGACATTGTTGGATATTTCTTTGAAGAAAGGCACGGGTGGAGTTGGAGTATTTGCTGATAATGTTGATATGTGGGTTCCAGCTGAGGTTTTTCTGTGACTCAACACCTCGATACTTTGCTATATTTTTGTCATCAAGGGTCTGTCCGTGAATTTGATGATGGATTTGCGTTTATTGGTGAAATGTAGAACCTGACATTTATGTGGGATGAATTCCATCAGCCAATCACGCTCCCAGCGTTGCAGTGAGTCAAGATCCTCTTGGAAACGTTAGGCGTCTTCCTATGTCTTGATGTTGCTGTATAGCATGCCATCGTCAGCAAAGAGCCTGACTGTTGGGTTTGGGGAGAGGTACGGTGGCAGATCATTGAGGAAGAGGAGAAACAGCATCTGGCCGATAACGCTGCCTTGCGGGATGCCAGATGTTACTTGGCTGGTGTTGGAGATGGGTCCTTCCAGTAACACCTGCTGGGTCCTGTAACTCAGGAAGCCAGAAAACCAAGCATGTGTGGGTTCCCAGATTCCATAGAATTGGAGCTTGTGTAACAGCTAGCCTTCCATGGGGAACCTTGTCAAATGATTTGGAGAAACCAAGGAGTGTCATGTCCAATTGGTCTCTGGCATTGATGCCTTTGGCAATGTCCAGGACAGCAAGGACAAGCTGTGAGACGCAGGATCGCTTCTTTCGAAAGCCATGTTGTGCATCAGACAAGATGTTGTGGCTTTCAAGGTGGTTCATGTTGCTGCTAAGAATGATGTGCTCCAGTACTTCACAGGTTACTGACGTCCGAGAGACAGCTTTGTAGTTCTCTGGCTTGCTACGGTCACCTTTCTTGAAGATGGGATCAATATATATAGCCATCTTCCATTTATCAGGTATGCACGCTCTGGTTAAGGGAGGCTTGGAAGAATAGAGGGAACACAGGTGTCAGTTTGGTGGTCAGAAGTCTGGCTGGGATTTGGTCAGGACCAGTGCCATGGCTTTATGAACATCAAGCTCAGACAGGATCTTCAGAACACCTGGTGGCGAGATAGTAATGTGATCCATGGTTGGGTAGGGGCTTCGTCCTTTGTCTCTCAGACTAGTCATATCTTCATTGCAGTTGAAGATGGATGAAAACTGATTACTTAGAATGTTCGCCTTTGAGAGGCTATCTGAGTAAGTCATTCCATTAGATTATTTCAATGGAGCCAACCCTGAAGCATCGCATCGCTTGCCGTTTATGAAACTCCAGAAACACTTTGGTTTACAGTTGGTGTCTGGGCTGAAAATTTCTGTCAGGTACCCGTTGTAGACTTTCTTGGAAATTGTGTCATAGAATCCACCAGGTAACTTCTGTTAAAACTCATGCATCTGTCTGGTACCGATGCCAAATGCTTTATCATCATTCACTGACGCTGGATCAATGCTGGTCTAAATAAAGCCTATGAATGGAACAATAATGTACGGTAAAATCACTTCTCACTGATTCTCTTGTAGATCTTGGTTTCTTTACATGTATCTTAATTTAGACCAAAAAATATGTAAGATAAATGCAGCACAATCGTAATTATTTCATGCATACGAAGCATATAATATGTGTTTAACGTCACGTAGATCTAAGAAATTGGCATTTGGCTGGCACACCTATTTTTATGCAAAATTAATATATTTATAGAGGGCGCTATTTCAAAATATGCAAATTAGCTTGTCATCTATGGCCGTGCAACATCACGAAACAATTTTTAGTGATGGTCCTAGAGAGATACAGACATTTGGCAGCCCAAAATTGTAGAAAAATCCTTGTTTTATATTTATTATACATTTTTAGAGAAAAATCATGTACTTTGGCGGCCATTTTGTATGACGTCACATATCTTAAATTGCTCAAGGCTGATAGAGTGTCAGCAATCGGATTCTTCAAATAGAAGGTTTAGGCAGTCATAATCCATTGATAAATAAGAAATTGGCATTTGGCTGGCACACCTATTTTTATGCAAAATTAATATATTTATAGAGGGCGCTATTTCAAAATATGCAAATTAGCTTGTCATCTATGGCCGTGCAACATCACGAAACAATTTTTAGTGATGGTCCTAGAGAGATACAGACATTTGGCAGCCCAAAATTGTAGAAAAATCCTTGTTTTATATTTATTATACCTTTTTTAGAGAAAAATCATGTACTTTGGCGGCCATTTTGTATGACGTCACATATCTTAAATTGCTCAAGGCTGATAGAGTGTCAGCAATCGGATTCTTCAAATAGAAGGTTTAGGCAGTCATAATCCATTGAGAAATAAGAAATTGGCATTTGGCTGGCACACCTATTTTTATGCAAAATTAATATATTTATAGAGGGCGCTATTTCAAAATATGCAAATTAGCTTGTCATCTATGGCCGTGCAACATCACGAAACAATTTTTAGTGATGGTCCTAGAGAGATACAGACATTTGGCTGCCCAAAATTGTAGAAAAAGCCCTATTATATACTTATTATACATTTTTAGAGAAAAATCATGTACTTTGGCGGCCATTTTGTATGACGTCACATATCTTAAATTGCTCAAGGCTGACAGAGTGTCAGCAATCGGATTCTTCAAATAGAAGGTTTAGGCAATCATAATCCATTGAAAAAAAAACTATAGACCCTAAAACAAGGTTAGGCCAATAATCTGGATTTGGCTGCCGGACTAATTTGAACTGAAAATTCACTTAAATCTTACAGAGGGAGATAGTCTCTTCATATGACCATTGATGAATGGTAGTGATGAAAAAAAAAATTGTAGTCAGTGATAATATCAAAAGTTTTTTTTCATGTTTGGATGATAGAATGGGACAAAGGTCATCTTTTGTTGGGCCATATGGCGACATGCATGAAAACACCCTATCATGAATCCTGTTAAAGGTTTTACAAGGTTGAATAATATTTTCTTTCAATGGTCACTGCCTCACTGGTCATATATAATTCTCTTTCAATTTCTTTGAAGAAATTGGATTGTGTGGTGTGCAGTGGGTTTCAGAATTGTTTGTATTATATTATGAATGCAATATACTGGACACCAGTGAATCATTTAATTGCCACTCCCCACCTCACAAAAGATTGTAAACTTGTGTAAATTGCATACAATCACAGTTGTCACATAATCACAACTTTCATACAATTGTGGTTATATACATGTAGGTTAAATACAGGACCCTTAAATACCACCATTTTCCTCATTGTCTGTGTGATAAGATATCATACCGATATGACCTCAAGGATATATTTCCATGCAAAAGATTAAATTCATTTTTGCAAGACTATGAATAATCACGCTGCGACTAGATTTGTTTTTTCTCTCATTTTTGTAACACCTACTTTTTCAGAGAGTGTAGACAGAAGGCCCATTTACATTGCAGATAAACCAATTTTGAAACAAAAACTTATCAGTTTCATTTTAAAACTATCAGTTATAATACTGGAAAAGCTAATTAAAAAAGCTGGAGTTTGATAATACTTCTTGGTTTTTGGTGAGTAGTGCCCATCCTCGACTTGTTGCTACTCTGCAACTCCAGACTCCAGAGGTTGATTTTTTAATTCAGTTTTTGTTGGTGCTTATGTGTAGTTGCCTAGCAATTTTCTACAAAACTCCAGACGGTTTTTGCTTGCAGTGTACATGTAAATGCCCCTATATATTTCTCCTTAACAATACCCAAGGGGTTCAGCTGGTGTGCGATCTATTTGAATTATTAGTTTCTACTACCCTATTTGTTTTGGGGGAACTGTAGAAGTCTTTGCTCTATTTGTTCCACAGAATGAGTAAATAGAGAGATCTGAAATGTGTGATATGTTAGAATGAACAAAGAGTTATAAATAACTCATTGGAATGAATGAGACATTGTTGCTCTACTATGATGTAGCCTTTCCCATTGAAATGTAGTCTAGTGGATTAGTGGTACACTCACTATGTACATGTACATGGAAGTCTGCATTTATTTGTCTTCTTAAAGTTGATACTCTAAGCAAATAAATGTCCCTTAATTTGTTACCTACGGCAAGTATATGTTATTTTTAAGTTTTTCAATTACTTAGTATATCACAAAAAAATTCTGTCTACTCGAAATCCTCAATTGAAATGTCTAAAATATCCGCCTCTCTTTGCATAGAAAATCAGTCACGACGCTGGTCTACTATTTATGACCTCACGTCCGGGAGAGAGTATATTCACGTACCCGGATGTTCCATAGCAAACATGTGCAGAGTGATACGATTTTCTGCATATTTTTGTTTCAAAGGCTGAAAAGTCTAATAAATCATAATTCTATGTACAATTCTTTACCTTCCCCTAGTACTTCATAGTATTAATATCAATTCCCTTTTTAAAAATTATGACATATACATACCAACGATGTGCCATTAGTCGATATTTTCACCATGTAATTTTTGTTTTTGGTGTTGAAATCGGCCCAGGCACGGAGTGAACAGTAGCTGTCTACCCATGCACAGTTCATTACCATACACTACAGCGATCTCCCGATGGTTTCTTCTTCCTTTTTCCCATGTCTTTCGCCTTCCTTGGCCCTGAACATCCTTCATCTACCAATTCTGACACCGGTAGTCAGGAGCAAGTCTTTGTTAGTTGTTTTTCTTAGCTGGCAACGTCGCTTTCATTCTCTTGCAATTGCCGATAAACATATAACTAACGCACGTACGTTCCATCACAAGCAAGCAGCGCCTAGAGCAGCGGCTTGGCCTCCCGATTCTGCTCGCTCCACGAACGTTCATGCAAGAGCCGCATCACTCGCCAAAATATTATAGAGGAAGCGCGCTTGCATGATCTCGTTCAAGTTTGATATTTTACAACATAAAATGTTTAACTGGTACTGTATCCTTTTTTGAGGCAGTCACACACATCTATGATAAGTACTATCATAGTTCTAGACCTATTCGTTTTACAAAACTGCTCATGTGCATCTGATGACAATATAATGCATCCGCCTATTCATAAGTGCACGATTTAACTTCAATTCCTAAGCAGTAAACTCGTCTTAAATCTCTACCAAATAGGTGAATATGAGGATATAAAAAGAAATCAGCGACTGGAAAATGTTGCTTCGTTATTCTTCATTCAAATGAAAACAGAAAATCCATCAAATATACTCCTTAACAACAACAAATCTAAGCTCTGACAGGATAGCATTTACGTAGGGATATCACTGCCATTCACTCTCACTGAGCCCATGACTCCCGTTCGTGACGTCACGGATAGAGGCCCGACTCTACGTGCACTTCCGGGTTTCAGACTTAGATATTTTGGTAGAGTTTACTCGAATAAATTAATTATTCTAAACTTGTTTTGTCGGGTGGACACCATTTGGTGTTATTATGGGGGTTAAAAGCTTTCTATTTATGTAATTATCTCAGTATTTGGGATTGTCTTAGAGTATCAACTTTAAACTGGCTTGGTGCTGGGGTGTATCTCCTGTCTAATCGGGCCTCAAACTTTCATACAAACCAATTTTGCATAGAAACCACTTTGTTCAAAAAAACGTACTAGATCTATTCACATTTCATCATTCACTAAATCCAATGTTTAATTTTCACATTGTCTACATTTTCACCCTCAAAGACCCTTAATTTTAAATTGACTAATTTTGTTTGACCTATTTCTAATTTTTGCTTTATTTAAACTTTGAAATACATTTCGTTGCTATTCACTAAACCAATGCATATTTCATAATCTGATTCATAGGTTCATCTTCTTTTTCATAATGACTTTGATGTTTAATGTTTATGCTTATATATGTTGTCCATTTCATGTTGTAAATATGATATGATTTGTCTTTTGACTTCAATCATTTGTCATTTTTTTAAATAATTTCACTTTGTAAATATTTCAGAGGATGTTAAAAAAACAATTAACAAATGAAGCTTATCTACACTGTTGCAGATATAGTTGGATTTTTAAAACCCTCTCTTTCTGTATGTGATTACCAAAGAGAAAAAGTCAGCCAGTCACTCGATAGTGTCTAACAGCGAAATCTAGAGAGTAAACAGGTTTACTTGCATATCTTTGATACTAGGATACTGCTAACGTTTAAATTTCACAGATCTATAGGACATACGTGACATACCGTATTCATAATTCTTGCAAAGTTCTAGAGAATTTAATGTTGACTGCAAAAGAGATACACTACCTTTATTTTGGAATAAATATTGTGGAATTGTGAACATTTCTAATCAGGCATTCTTTTTTTGGAGGGGGAAGGGTTAAAGCTGATTACTTCTGTACATTGCCTATAATAATTGTTTTCTTCTTCCCATCGCAGAGCTACTGGTAAAACTCACAGTGCAATTAACATTGGATCGTACAACTACCTCGGCTTTGCTGAACAAGGTGGGCCTAGCATGGAATCTATCGAGAACTCGACCCGCTCTTATGGGAGTGGAGTATGTAGTACACGCCAAGAATTAGGTAATTATACATTAAACTAGCTCTTATATCGTACTCAAATTATTTCTTAGTGCCACATTGTATTTATCATAGGATAGATCATATACCAAAGGCTAAGTTATCAGGGGGAAAAATACAGGGGGGCTCAGGGCAAATTAGCCCCCAAAATGCCAAAAAGAGCGCCCACAAGTCATAAAAGAGCCCCAAAAAATTTGCACAGAGCTCAATGCAAAACAAATTAAAGAGTGTTATTTTCATGCAAGCAAGCTTGAAAAGTAGCCCCCCAAATTTTTAAAATATTTCTTCATTGATATTAAGGCTTCAAGATCAAAAAGTGTTTCCAGTGCAAGATTAATTTATCCTGTTTTTAAAATGTTTTTCATGGAGCTAATCAAGACTAGAAATGGGTAATTTTGCAAAGCCATTGTGTTGCACAAAGCAATCCTTCTGTTAGTCGGTGCCAATTGTTTTGTGCAAAAATGCATATGTGGCAAATGACACTATGAACATGACTGACAAAGAAAGCGGACAAAATATACAGTTCCTCAGGTAGACAAAGGAACATCCCTTCACTGCTATTATATAAAAATGTGTAGAACAGGAATCACATGCATATTCACATCTTTATATAATAGCAGTGAAGGGATGTTCCTTTGTCTACCTGAGGAACTGTATATTTTGTCCGCTTTCTTTGTCCGTTATGTTCATAGTGTGAGCGAAAGTGGAGATAGGCGGAGAAAATTAAAAGGGATACCCTACCTTTATAATTTCTGAAAGTAAAAGTGGAAAATACCTGAAAATGTGTTGGTGAGAGAAACGTTATAAAATATTTGGTTATGACAATGAAGTTTGAGTGCTTTGGAAATGTAGACTTACGATGCTGTACCATTTATTATTGGCAAGGGTACCAGTATTTTTTAATGATTGAGGACAGTGAGAGAACATTGATTTATATGACCAAACTTATACTTATACCGGTAATTATATACGCATGGGTGCCCAAACTTTAATCCAGACCCCCTTCCAAAAAGTCAGTGTGGAGCCCTGAAACACACACACACATATACATGTATTTACCTATGTATTTGTGAAAAATGATGTAAATCCAACAGTTTGTATTCAATCACAAGTTTCCGATGTACATTACGTCCTTATCAAGTGATATATTTGAGTACCGGTATATATTGTTCTATCTGTAATTTTGATTGTTTACCTCAGAAAGAATTGGAGCCCATATGTGATGATCAGTGCTCACTGGCACTGCTCAATGTGAAATGGCCCAAAAAGTGTATATAGGTCTAAATTACACAAAAGTACGTGTTTCCATTTTTGTCTATGTCTATGAAATATAGTATTGATAACTTGCTCTTTGATTGTTCAGGTAATCTGGATATCCACAGAGAGTTGGAGAATCGTATAGCTGAGTTCTGTGGGCAGGAGGATGCCATGATGTATGGCATGGGGTTTGCAACCAATGCTCTCAACATTCCTACTCTCATGGGAAAGGTCAGTGTACTTTGCGAGTCTCGTGAAGAGACTTATTGATCAGAACCCGCTACGCACATGTGCACTCATTATCGCTTCGTTGCCATTTTGAAAGAGCAACTCTTTCTTTCATGCCCGTGTGAAAACTTGTGAAATATCAATGCTTTGTTCTCTATCAGGCTCATATTGCACAGAACAGATGGACAAATGCAACAGAAAGTATGGCACAGTATCATAGACTCAAATTATAAATCTTCAGTCCTGGAAGCTGCACTATACCCAAACTCAACTGTAAACCTACCACCAAACCATGCATGTAGTACGTTGTTCCATATACTTTGAGCAATATGGCAGTCGTATATTCCAATAGACCAGTTCATGGTTAGCACATGTTCCAAATGACACTGAATATCCACATGAAGAGGTCCCACTTTGTACATTTTGAAATAATCACTCCTACCATGGACCTATTACGGATGGACATTCATCGTTTTCTTAAAGGGATCGTTTAACAATGTTAAATCTGAGATACACGGCCCTATGTGTTATCAGTGTCTGTGATATGGTGTAATATTAAAGCCCTAAAAAAATAAATTGCGCTTCAAAATGATCAAGAAGTGCCTCAAAAAAGTAAAAATCTTTGAGTGACCGGTTTTACCATACTCGTTTTCCCCAATAGACTGTAGTGTTATGAAAACCGTCAGGCGAACGGTTTTCAAAATTTGTAATTCCAATCATAAATATCTTGATAATCAGACAGGCGATCGGCTTGTAAAAGTCATGGGGTTCCTGACTGACCTAAAGGTTTATAATTATCATTGCATCATGAGCTAAATCCTGAATTTTGTTTCAGAATCTGAGACAAAGTTACCGGATCCCTTTAACGAATTCATTGTGATTGTCTCCGTCAATGTCGTCTCAATAACATTCCCTACATGTTTCTTCTCTTTAATCTCATCATGGTTGCTGCCAATAAGCCGGGACAGAATCAAGATACCGTATTTGCCGGCGATAAGGCCGCACTACCGCATAGGCCGCACCCCAACTTTGACATTTCAAAGAGGGGAAAAAAAGAAAAAAAAGGAAAAAAAAACAAACGGACAAAACAAAATAATCATAATTTTCTCGAAAACACAATTTTTTTTTACAAACTGATACCAAATTCATCCATATTCTTATAATTTACCGGAAGTTTAGCTAAAAAAGTGATCGCAGGCAGATTTGGTGTCCGATATACCCCTACCACAATGTACGGTGTAATGCGAAACTGCATGAAATGGATAAACAAAATGGCAACTTCGGATGGATGTTCGCGGCAGCTCCGTTAGATGTCCCTTCCTTTACTTTTGCAATGCATTGGCACGAACTTAGATCAAGATCTATCAGCAAATGTTGTGTTAGGACGTTTATTTTCGTCTTCATGTCAACAATGCAAGATAAAATTGTCGGTAAGATGTTTGGAAATGTCCTGTACCATAGTGGTATTGTTATTTTCCGGTTTCTAGTCCCATACGTGCAAATTTGTGTTGGTTTTGACTTTCGTTTTTTAATTTTTTTTTTACTCTTTCGTCTTAAAGCCCGCACCCCGACTTTTTGATATTTTCTCTGCCAAAAATACTGCGGCCTTTACGCTGACAAATACGGTAGTGATTTTACACATGTTAATCTACATGCGCAGAAGATAATAACTCGCCTAAATCATGGAAAATCGATGTGCAGTTCTGACTTATAATCGGAAATTGTTGTTCCGTGTACTGTACATGTATTTTATTTTGAAAAACATGTTGATATTACCAGATAGAGGTTATTTTTGGATTTTTTGGTTGTGATTTAAAATCCCGTTTCCCCCTATTTCCTCACAATATTCCAGAGTTACAACGCACAGGGCTGATACAAATCATGGCCTTCTAATTTGTTTTATAAGGTCATAGGTGTGTGCGAAAGTTTGCGAATCAGTAATAATACATTTCATATTACCAAAATCGTCTGCTTTTCAACTTTGCTGCTCCCCATTGGGGATGCTTTTATTTAAGACACACTCTTACAGAGCACACCATCCAAACAAAACCCAAGAGAGGGAAACTGCTCCTTTAATTGTCAATGACCGAAAATGCTTACGCAGTCGTTATTGTTAAAACAGCTGAATGTTCTCATTAAGATGCACATAATCAGAAGGCGGCGACTATCATTGGATCAAAGAAAGAATCATGTTGAAAGTCCATCCGTAATAGGTCCATGCTCCTACAGTGATGGAGGTGCTACATGAATTGCCTTTGTTTCCCCTTTTCAAAGAATACTTCCACCTGTGTATCATAGAGTGCACTGCTTGTGCATAAATGAATAATGATTACATAATTTTCATGAGCATGTATCCAGTATTTTGTTTCCGTGTATTTTACAATTCGGTCAGCAATGACCTTTATCTGCTCATGCTCAGACTGCAACTGTGAACTGGCTTATTCATGGGAAATGATGAGTTTTGATAACGAGCAGAACTCTGTTTACCCTTCTTGTTTTTCCAGGGTTGCTTGGTAGTCAGTGACAGACTCAACCATGCGTCCCTTGTGTTGGGAATCAGATTGTCCGGTGCTTCCGTCAAAGTTTTTGAACATAACAGTAAGTAAAGGCATGTTCACATGTGATGCACAAAACTTCTAATTGTCTTTTTATGTATATATGTATAAAGGGAGTAGCAATTAAAAGGGGGTGGAAAAAAGTAGCTGTGCACAACAAAGGTCCTAAGTATATTCTCATCTCTCTGTGTGTTACCAGATACAGAAATGTGAATTGTATTTCACTCTCGTCTCTTTGAAAATGTAAAGCATTGTGTTTACCCCATCAAATGTGAACGAGCCTTAAATTAAGACAATGCCAAGTATCAGTATACATTGTGTATTCATCCTGTAAGATGTGTGAATATATGATGGAAAAGACAATTAAGTCACAATTAAGATGTTACTATCTGTCACATCTGGCCACTGAAGAAGAGTGTGACACTAACCTGTTATCAGTCATCGCCCTCCGCCTGCCAGATGGAGGGTTTTTGGGCCGTTTTTTGGTTTTTCACATTAAGAAAAAAAAAAATTGGTTCACTTTAAAAAGTGAATGTTGACCCTGGTTAGCAACTCTTCATGGTATGTATCTCCAATTCTCTTTTTAGTTATATCATTGATTAGGATTATTGGTATAATTTTACTACAGACATGGAAAGCTTGGAGAAGTTGTTGAAGAAGGCCATCATCGAGGGCCAACCAAGGACGCAGAGACCATGGAAGAAAATTCTTATTGTTGTCGAGGGAATTTACAGGTAGGTTTTTCTTTTGTGGCACAGAAACCATTTTTTGGGATATGCTGAATTCAAAATGAAGTTTTCATAAAAGGAAATGTCCTCGAAGCTTTATAATTACTTTGTATTTGTATCTGTACTTTGTTTGTCATATATGCTGATTTTATTACATTTATTTTATTTAAACAAAATTATTTTTAAAAAATAGAGGAAAAAATAATCCTAAAAGTTGCCCACAAGACCAGAAGAAAAGTTGTCAGAAGGCCCAAGATATCAACATCCTGGCTGACCAACATGTCAGTCTAAAGGGCTTTCTGGGCTGTCAATCTCAACACCCATTGGTCAATTAGAGTGTCCCCAAAAAGACAGTTGATCAGTCATATCGCTTCTGCAAATACCATCTCAGTTAAATAAAAAATATTTTTGACCAATCAAATCACTTCTTCTCTTTGGTCATCGTCAGTATGGAGGGTTCAATTGTGAGGCTACCTGAGCTGATGGCCTTGAAGAAGAAGTACAAGTGCTACCTGTACCTTGACGAGGCGCACAGCATCGGAGCCATTGGACCCACTGGTCGAGGGGTGGTGGAGTACTTTGGTTTGGATCCTCGGGACGTTGACGTCATGATGGGAACATTCACCAAGAGCTTTGGTGCATCTGGCGGCTACATCGCAGGATCAAAGGTGAGATTAATGATAGAAGTCTTAATTAAACCCAGTTCAGATGCGATGTGGTAAACTTCCTCAAGGAAACAACCATGACAAAATAGAAGCAAATTTTTACTCAAAAATTAGTAATAATGATAATAATAATAATAGGCATTTCTATCGCGCCGTCTATCTAGAAATTATATTCTGAGGCGCATTTATAATTACCCCCACTTTAGCCTAGCTGCCATTGCAGCGCTCTAGCATTTCAAGGAATCAATTCCTGCCAGGTACCCATTTACATTGCCTGGGTTAAGTGTGGCAAATGTAGATCAACTCTTGCCAGAGGACATTAGTGCCGCGGCGGGACTCAAACCGCGGACCTTGTGATCAACAGTCTGGTGACATATCCACTCGACCACGACACCTCTACTATAAGCCTTAATTAAACCCAGTTCAGACACAATGTGGTAAACTACCTCAAGGAAACAACCTTGACAAAATAGAAGCAAATTTTTACTAAAAAATGAGTGGCAAAAGGAAGAGTAAGCTTACAAACTATTTTTAATCTCGACCAGAAGTCATCCTTCATTCTCTTTAAACTTGTTTTATCGTTACGAGCACAGAATCTGATTGATCACCTCCGGATACACTCTCACAGCTCGGCCTACTCCAGCTCCACTTCGGCCCCTGTTGTAGAACAGATCCTGAGGACAGTCAAGATCATCATGGGAGAAGATGGGTCCACAGAAGGTAATGAATATTACTGTGCTTACAACAGGGATATCTTGGTAGCCCTATGTCCCTTGGCTTGTGGGCTATGATCTGTTAAAGCCCCACTGCACTACTTTTAGCTACTTGCGCCCTCTATATAGCAAACAATGCCTAATCGTTGACCGTTGGTCCCCCATGGTCCCTTTTTTTAATGTTAATTTAGAGCTGCTTTGATGAGATAACTACCTGTCAGTGACCATGCAGGGAGGTCTAATCCCTCCTGGCCAATCTAGTGCAGTGTGGCTTTAAGTTTTGGGTCAGGAGTTTTATAGGACCTATATGTCAAAGGCCTTATGGGACATATGTAAGTTTAATTTGATTGCAAGGGTTAAGTTTATGTGATGATTGTGATGAAAGACAAACAAATGTTAAAAAGGCGGTCTTCATAGGCAGGTGATCTTTCTGTACAGGTTCCTTTAGTTCAAGTTTCAATGAGAAACCATGATCGATAGAAACGCAAAATGGGGTCTTTACAGACAGGTGATCTTTCTATACAGATGGTTGCTAGAGTAAATTTGGCTGTATTTGTTTGTACACAGGTCAAAAGAGGATCCAAGCACTGAAAAGAAATACCCAGTACTTCAGGAGACGCCTTCGTGACCTGGGATTCCTCACCTATGGGAATGTGGACTCCCCTGTTGTTCCGTTGCTGCTGTACTACCCTTCAAAACTAGCGTGAGTTACTAAGTCAGTCACTAAATAGTTTAAAGGGCTACTCTAACCCAACTAACATAGCCTTTCAAAACATGAATACACCTCTAATTTCTGAGCGTTCTGAGTCTTCATTTTTAAAGCTAGATTCCAGAATTATTGGTGATTTCTAAGAAAAATTATTGTCATGTTCTGAATCTCTGTTAAAAATTATTCTACATGTCTTTTTTAATTTTTTAGCCTGTTTTGGTTAGAGTGACCCTTTAAGGTTATTTGAATCTTTATTTAGGTTGATAAGAGTTCTCCATTTAAGACATCGAGCGTCATGACCACATTGCCAATTGGAAGATTCTTAATATCATAGGTGACCTGAATTTACAAAAAGTACATATCTTTCTTATTCTATGTCCTATTTTTCTGAAACTTTCACTTATGTTTTCTCATATTTGTCTGCTTCCTCCCTTGCCCACTTCCTATGAAGGGTCACTTTCTTCAATTCAACCTAATCCATGTGGAAATTGTGTTGCATGTATATAAAAAAAAGTCACAGAATGTTGATATGTTATGGATGTCATTCTACAGGGCGTTTGCAAGGGAGTGTCCAATTAGGGTATTCTTAACAACATAAGCGACCTGAATTTTTAAAAAGTACATACCGTACCTTTCTTATTCTATGTCCTATTTTTCTGAAACGTTCAGTTATCTGTTCTCAGAGTTTTCCACTTCCTCCCTTGCCCATTTCCAATGAAAGGTCACTTTCCTCCATTCAAGCAGAATTCATGTCGAAATTGTGCTACAAAATACAATTATATACAAAAACAGAATGTTTATATGATTATGGATGTCATTCTACAGGGCGTTTGCACGGGAGTGTCGTAAACGTGGTCTGGCTGTGGTCATCGTAGGTTTTCCTGCTACTCCTATCATTGAGGCTAGAGCAAGGATTTGCCTTTCTGCTTCACACACCATAGAAATGCTGGATGAGGTAAGAGTGCGATTTGTATTTCAAGTTTTAAACTAGGGGACTTTAATGCTTAACAACCACCCCTCCCCCCCCCCCCCCCCAACAACAACATCAAAAATTACCCCCAACCCAACTAAATTCTTCCAGATTGGTTACTACAACGCTAATGTACTCTCGTACTAGGATAGCTTTATGTAGGTAGTTGTCCAAGAATCACTTTCATTTATTTCTGCTGTTTATTTTTTTTCATACGCATGGCTCTTCTTCTGGAAATATTATTGTGTTAGAATAATCTAATGCATATGTTGACCTCCCAAAGGAGGTGGAGATTTGTCTTCATTCCTTTCTCACATCGTCTTGTTTGTTTACAATACAGGCTTTATCGATAATAGATGAAGTAGGTGACCTGCTGGATGTGAAATATTCAAGACGTTCATTGATGAAGCGGGAGCTAAATGGGAACTGCCAAAAATAGTTTCAAGCGATGCTGCCATCTGCCAAACCAAACAGATAATCAACTTCATAAAGAACTCACAGACCTCTTAGCACAACTCGGTTTGTTACTCGAAATTATTGTTATTTAATTTAATTTTATTAATGGTGTGTAAGCAACACTTTAAACTTCATAATGGTGTTCATTTAGATCAGAGTATATCTATATGTTGATTATATTGATAATCACAGAAGTGATTCTTTGCCCTTATAGGGCTGGCTTCTAGTTATCATGATACAGCTGACTAGCTTAAGTTATAATGCAACAATTTTCTGTGAACAATATGTACACTTTTAATTAGATGTGTTATGTCATTGATACGCCAGGTAGATGTATTCATGTAAAGATGTGATTAAGTATAACAGTGAATGACCCGCATTGACTCTAGAAATATGAAACCCCTCCACTCTCAATAAGTCCCTAAACCTATGAACAGGTTGTTAACATGAATATCATTAAAGGTAATACAAAGTTTTGGTATGGGGTCATGAATTTGGTTCAAATGAACATATTGGAAGCATATACGATCCTACAATATTCAGTGATCGTTGTCGCGGTCGAAATCGACTCTAAAGTTATTTTGAAATTGTAAATAATAAACACTTTATGTTGAATAGCTCCCTCTCAAGGTCAAGATATTAATTAAGCTATAAAACAATGCTTATTGACTAAAATTGACCGATTAGCTATTCTCGTTCGGAAATTATATACCACAACTACATACTCTGAGATTTTCATGATCGCAGCTACCATTGTACGGCCGTAGGAGCTATTTGAAATTTATCAAAATTTACCGGGAGCACCGGTAAATCTTTATATTCAATTTTTCTCGAAAGCAGAAGTGTGTTAGGGGCTGACATTTCTGGTGTTTGTAATACATCCATAGGGGCATCCAAATATATTAAAAGTGTAAAGAATCACTATCCACCCATTTTTCAAAATTTCCCAAAACTTTGTAATACCTTTAATATTATAGGTATTACAAAGTTTTGGGAAATTTGAAAAATGGGTGGATAGTGATTCTTTACAATTTTGATATATTTGGATGCCCCTGTGGATGTAATAAAAGCACTAGAAATTTTAGCCTCTAAAACGCTTCTGTTTTTGAGAAAAATTGAATATAAAGATTTACCGGTGCTCCAGGTAAATTTTGATAAATTTCAAATAGCTCCTACAGCCATACTATGGTAGCTGAGACCATGAAAATCTCAGAATATGTAGTTGTGGTATATAATTTGCGAATGGGAATAGCTAGTCGGTCGATACTAGTCAAGAAACATTGTTTTATAGCTTAATTAATATCTTGACCTTGAGAGGGAGCTATACAACATAAAGTGATTATTATTTATAATTTCATAACTTAAGACTCGATTTCGACCGCGACGACGATCACTGAATATTGTAGGATCGGAAATACTTCCAATATGTTCATATGAACCAAATTCATGACCCCATACCAAAACTTTGTATTACCTTTAATATTGGAACTGTCTGCATACCAAGCAGGACACCTGTATGAATTTTATTAATTTCAGGGACCGTCTCCTAATTACCGGTAAGTTGAAACCCCCACTGGGCTTTAGTTTATACAGTAGTGATGAATACACAATCTAAATCCCACATGTCGGTGAACTTTCACCCTTATTTATGTGCTAGTAAAATTTATACCGGTACTTATGTTTACCTGATTCCTTATAAATAACATTGGCATTTTACTAGCCTAGCATCAGATATCACATGATGATAGAAATCCAAGGCATTGGCAAAGAAATTATCAAGTGGTTGTCTAAAGCATTTTGACTAAAACTGCTTGCCACTACAGTCCTGTAAAAACCATTTTGTTTAGTTTTCTATTTCGTCTAAACCGTTTTTCAGGTTTATGATAATTGTCTCATAAATCATGTTATTGGTTACTTGTGGATACATCTGAGTGCAAAATATTAGGTCTATGTTTATATTGGTTTTCAAATTTGTGCTTGATATGATTGCTATGCAATTGGAATTTTCAGGAAATGTTTCATTAATTGTGCTTGTATGGGGACAAAGCTTAGGCCTAATATTCCTAATTATGGTTCTCAGTAATGATATATTAATACTAACAAAATAGATTTGTACATTATTGTGCATTATATGGCCTCTAATCAGAGTAGAGGAAAAATTAACTTCATATTCCACAACTGTTTTCACGTCTTTGTGATTCAGAGTCGATTATTTATTCTTCAAAGAAACATTTGCAATTCCCAGTAATTACAATTTTATTTTTTCATATGAGTATTCAGAACCTCAAGCAGTAAAATTTTGTATGTTTGGTTGGTCAGAGCGCATCTATTGCTAGTCCTCTCAAAAATCGGATTGTAGTCTGATCCATATATGTGCATCGGATTTAAAACGGGCATTTTGTGACCTTTTTGGGGGTCATCATTCATGCAATCCAAAATTTCTTGCTGATTTTGAAATGTGAACTTACACATGCTCAACTATTAAGTATTATTATGTTTTAACAGTTTTATATTAAGTCTGAGATAAACCAAAATGAAATCCTTTAAAAGGTGGGGTGCTTTACATAAAGGTGGTTGAAAACTTGCTTGAGTTGATATCTACATACATGTGTATTTGACTTTCTTAAAGAAATTACAATCAATTCATTTTGCATATGTACATGTATGTGTGTGCAATAATTACATGGAAAACAGTTGAAGTTCTTTTTTAAAATCTTTGTCTAAAATATTTCCATTTTATTATTGGTAATTTATCTGTATTCAGTAGTTAGTGGCCCTTATAGTCCTTTCAACGAGTATTATGAACCAATACAAATGTCATTTATATGATTTTAACATCTATTTAAACAAAGGGCATTTCAAGAGTCAACCTTTTATTTTGTTTTTAATATCCGATATAAACTAAAATCTAGTTTTTCTTTGCCAAAATATGCTTTCTATGAATCATCATAACTGAAATCTTAGTGGTTTTCGATGAGATGGCATAAAAATGCAAATAACTCAATATTTTGTAATAATTGCAATCGTTAATTTCATTCAGTTATTTACTGAGTTATAATGTTGATACTTTTGTGAGTAACAAACACTAGGCATTCTTGTCATACTAGGTCCTGTGGAACTGAATTGACTAGAATTGACTTCCTTTTTTTAATTATACAATTTCATCGTTGCACACACTGAATTTACTCTTTTTTATTATTATATTTCCTATTCTAGTTTATATATATCAAGTATAACTTGGGATAATTTGAATTTTTGATGTTTCTGTATAATACACATAAAAAAGAAGAAAATGTTTATTGTTCATTTGCTATTAAGATCCTTTCCAATTTGTCTTCCATAGATTTGAAATAAGTCAATAAATCTTCAGAATTAAATATGGGACAACTAAGATAATGACAAATATGACTACCATATATATATCATGTAGGATACTGTAATGCAATACATGCATGATGTTATGTGTACACACATAATGCCAACCTTTTTGCCAAATGAATTTTCTTGTAAAAGATTTTTTTATGAATGGAATTATTTTGAGAATAGAGCTCTGCATATATTTTTAATGAATAATGTTACTGAAAAATTTGTTTTTAATGAGAAAGTTTATGCAGAGATTCGCTCAGTATAATTCCCTGATGTGTCTAAATGTTGTGTGGTTTTACAGGGTATACACTACATTTTATTTCACTTTTTTTTTTTACATTTCTTGTTTTACTTGCCATATATCAGAGGCTATTATTACAGTAACATCAATTCAACGCAGTAATAGATGAGGAAGAATCAAACTGATTGATTGAACATCTCTCATGGAGTTTATGTAGTCTATTATGACATTTTATGATGTAATTATATTATACAGTGTCTCTTTTTGAATGTTGTACTTCAACTTTTTATAGTTTTTGTCTAGAAAATAGATGTTGGTAGTAAATTTAAACATGTATGAAAAATGACTGCCATGAAAAAAGTGCAGAATCATTTTAAAGGGAAAGTTCACTAGAAAATAAGAAAGGTCTGTCTCTAATTGGATTTCCCTCAAAATCTCTCTGTTCTCTTTAATTATAACCAACTGATTACCAAGTTAGACTCACCCCTTTCAAATTCTATTTATGTGTACCTCAGTGAAAATAATTAAGGCCAGTGTGATTAATTCATTGTTAGAAGCAATATACGGTACCTTTGATTTTTTAATGCCATACATCTGAATTTGTTTGCGATGCTCGATGAAATTCATTCTTTCTACTGGGTCTGTTTGTCTTGTAATATTCAATGAATTACATGTCAGTGTAAGGAGAGTTGAGAAGACTAGGCCAGATAGTCAGTTATGGTTTCAGTTTGTTTGTAACTGAGCTTTATTTTGATCAACTCTGGTAAGACATGGAGATCAATGACGATAATGGCTTCTTGGATAGTGCTGGTATCTACTTCTGTTGGATGCCTATTCGTGCTATGAAGAAACAGATGAAGAGATGTATAGATGGTAGAATTAGTTGAAGCTTGTTCACGCATGATGCAGGAAAACCATTTTTTTTCTTCTTCTTTTATTTGCAAGTAAGGATGAAAAAAATGTAGCTGTGCCAAACGAACTTTCTGTACTCACTTTTCTGTGTGATATATAGAAACAGAAATATTAAAGGTAAAGACCAGTTATGGTCACGCGATTGCATTGTGAAAGAAACGTTGTGGAATCAATCAGAAAAGGTTGATCATCTAGCATCTAGCATCTGCAAGGTTCTGGAATCATCAAAATAATAAGAAATTTAGCCCATTCTTCGTAAAGTTACAAGCACTATACACAGAAAGATGTACCGGTATATGGGACTACCCTATATCTCTCACAGTCAAATTGATATAATAATTTACCAAATATATCAATTAGTAGGCGGTTTCCCAGCAAATTTGTTATCATCATGTATTAGTCAAAACATATTCTTTCACATGATTGGTAATGAGAGCTTCCATTTCATTTTTTGAAATTGGGGCGTTTCCAACACTGGTCTTTACCTTTAAGGGCATTGGCATTCTATATTTACAACAACAACAAAAAGTTTAATGTGTCATATGTGAACAGCCTTCATAGAGCCATACAACAAATCTGATTGTTAATTCATTTCTGTGCTTTTCTTGTAAGAAGTGAGACTTGTTACTTAACTTAAACAAAAATGTTCAGAATATCTGTGGTATATATATATATATATATATAGAGTCCATGATCGTTATACTCCTGTGTACTCAAGAGTGAAATGCTCTCAGAAAGTATTGCAAGGTGATCGACCTTAACAGTATGGATTAATTAGCTTCTATGGAAATTCATGACAGGCAACATGACTTTGTTTAATGATTACCAGGATCATGGCTTGGGGAAAGGGGGGGGGGGGGGGGGTTATAGGATGATATAACCATAAATAATAACACCTTTTATAGCTATTCAATATTTATATTTGCATATCTCAGGATGTGATGTTTAGATGACATGGGGAAAAGCAAATTATATAATTTCTTCTATGACAGCTTGTCAAAAATGTGTCGAAGTATTCAGTACATGCACCCCTCCTCCATTCTCTCAGTATTGTAATCGCTCTACAATTTCCTTGCAATATGATTACCATGTATTACAAATTTTGAATGCAGTTGAACATCATCAATAAGGTTAATTATTGCCACTGGTTTTATTACAACAAACACACATGCATGTATCGTTGAAGAGAGCTGAGATGTGAAAGTACAAAACGTTTTGTATAACATGTAGCTGCAGTTAATCTAGCTGCAATTAAGAGGCTGTTTTATATCACGGCAATTCATTCATGTGGTTATATTAACATTAAAATTACTCAAAGAGGTTTTTCATGGTGCAGTGTATATGATATGCTCATTTTCTGGTGTTTGGTATGATTGTAGAAGTAGAAATGTATAAGCCAAATGGAATATTAAAGAGATATGAATACTAAAATGCTTATATCTTGTTCTTATTTGTACATACCCTCTTTAAAGGCAGGCTTTACTACTTCAGATAGAAGGGATTAGACCTCCCATCAAGGTCACTGTGACAGGTGGCTATCTCATTAACTCAGCTCTCATTTAACATAAGAAAAAGAGGATCATGGGGGACCAACAGGCACCGATTGGGGAAGTTTTCTATATAGAGGGAGCAAGTAGCTATACGTAGGACAGTGTGCCTTTAAGTCCAACTCAGTGCACGAATAAGATAATTTCTTGACTGATTTCTGGCTTTCTAACCAAGATCACACTGAGACTATATATGCACATGTAGAAAAAAAAAAAATTGTCGTCGTCCCCTCCCCCCCCCCCCCCCCAAAAAAAAAACAACAACAAACAAACAAACAAACAAACAAACCGCCGGTTAGCTTCTATATCGGTTCGATGTCATTATATTCGGATCCGGCGCGGCAAATAGCCGAAACGGAGTACCGTAACATTTGACGGCCCACATTTGAGAGTCGCTTTAGTCAGAGATAAAGGTCTTTTACCTCTGGTAAGTAACTTGGCGGTAGAGTAACATGTGAAGGTGAATGTGTTGATGTCCATGCAGTGTGCCGGGACGGCTAGGTATAGAGGATACCGACGGGGCCGGGGTAGCCTAACGTTAGAGTCGAGGGGCTGAGCCTATCTAGGCCAGGCCCAGGCGCTCCAGCACTGCATTCGTGGCCTCCGCTCCCCGTTCGCGCTGGCATGGATCTGGCCTGGCATTCGGTCGATAGGTAGGTGCATGCAGCGGTACCTATGACCACAGCTCAGACACGGTGGAGGCGTAAAGTCTAAAGAAAAATATCATCGGTGCTCTGTATAGATTGTTTGTAGGCCTACCAATTGATGAAGATTTTGGTTAGATGTAGATTCTATTAAAATACTAGGGTGTCTGAACGATTTTTCAATTTTCAATTTGGGATTGTTTTTCACCATTTTTGTTGGATATTTGATTAATAAAAGATGTAATCAGAATAACATTTCAAATTTCAAGACTCACCAATGTTTCTATCAAAAGATACAGCCCCTCAAAAACTCTGCAATATTCATAGCATTTTGGTCAGAATGGACAAAAAAGTGGTTCACGCCAAGTTATAATTTTTGCTCAAAAGTTGTACAGCACGATATGCAAAACGTGGAGTAAGGGTGATCCCTTGGGACTAGAGAAAAAATAAGCGCATGGATATATTCCTTACAGCTGGCCCAACTTATCCCTCGGGGGCTCGATTCATGAAATTGGTAAATCTCTGAGTTACCATGGAAACAATGTTTAAATCGCTGTTTTAAGCAAGATATTTTTAGAATTTTGGGGGTGAGCCCCTTTGCAGAATGTGGAGAAAAACCTGCTCTTTCATATGACACCTCATTTATTGAGTATCACCTTCAGGATCACGAGATATATTGTTTGAATTTCATTTTGGTAATAAAATCATTGACCAAGTTTGCATGAGCGTGCAATGCACATGGACTATATAGGGATGTGTGCAATATCTATGGGGAGGATTTTAGCACACAAAACTGAGTGCGCGATCAGACACCCTACTATTACATCTCTGTCTGGCTGTGACTGTGTGTATTAATTATAATGAGAAGATTTATTTTTAACTATTCAATTTCAAGATCTGTTTTCTGTGTCTAGCTGAACTTCTACTCAATCACTTGATAGTTCAAATTTGGGCGCTTGTTCAGAAACCTATCAAAAGTTTTACCCATAACTCTGGCGTGGCAGCCAACCTCAAATTCTGTAGAACTTTGCAGGAATTATGAATATGTCATGTTTGTCCTATCTGTGAAATTTAAACGTTAGCAGTGTCCTCATATTCAATTTATGCAAGGAAACCTGTTTACTTGCTAGACTTCACTGTCAGACACTATTGAGTGACTGACTGGCTTTTTTTTCTTTTTTGGTAATAACATACATGAAAAGAGTTGTTTAAGGGTACATGAGCATTTGTCTACAGTAATCACCCACTTCATGTGATGGCCAAGATTAAACTGATTGATTCTTTGCGCAGCATAAAACGTATGACCATTCGGGACAATTGTCTGAAAATCAAGACTATTACTTTTGGGCTCTATAGCCCTAAAGTCGATTTTTGACAACTAATAGTCGTTATTTTCCCACTTGAAGACATTTTCAAGCCCCACCTTTTTTAGGGAAGTTCTAAATTAGTATTATCTTTCAAATGCAGTTGGAACTTAACTTTTTCATTTTTTTGGCCTACAAATGGGACATAGTACCTTTAAATGTCCAAATAAAGATCATGAGTTAAAAGTTGCTCAGTTTATTATACCTGTTTCATGTCAAAATTTGTTATTTTTGGAGTATTTTTCGGAAAAACATTGATGTTAGTATACACTTTTTCACGGCAAACCGCTGCACAATACAAGTGCATACCGATGGTGGGTTGCGGGCGGGCGCGGGCCTGTGTGAAGTTATCTACCGTAATGTCTCAGATCCTCCTTAATTTTGTTGGTCTTTCAGAACATCCCAAAATCAAAATGGTGATGCAAGTGCTGAGGAATTATTGGTGGGCAGCGATCACACCTGCCTTTGCCCTGGTAGGGTACTACCTTGACACGCAGCAGACTGTCCGCTACTCTGGCTGGAAGAACAAGACTGAGCTGTACAAGAGGGAGTTAAAGCAAGGGGAGGACCCATGGACCTCCACCATCAGATCCTGAAGGGAGATAGCAGAGGCCTGTTAAACATGGATGATCTCTTGACAAGTGGGACATTGTGCAAATTCACTTCAGAATAAATAGAACACACAGATTGGAAGTTGACACTTTACGGCCGAAAACGTGTTAGTCATCATTTATCAATCATCAGGGATGCCGACGTCCATGTGTCAACAGAAAATACCTCTTGTGCAGATAAGTACTCTTCAAACACTATGCAATGCACCAATGTATAGTTTACCGTGTACAGGTTCAGTTGAATCTGTAACGAAAGCAGAACATGTACAGTAGGCTGTAAATAGTGGAGTCAGTCAAGCCTCGAGGAAATGCCAGAGGCTTAAGCTTGTCTAAGAACATCTTCATGTACAAGTAGATGTTCATGGTTGACTTTGACTAAAGTGTGTCAAATTTCAGTTATTATAATCTGCATCTAAGATGTACTCAGCAATACATTGGCGTTGATGCTTCATCAATTGTCATTTGTGAAAGGCTCTACAGACCTTTAACCTGCTTTTGCTATGTAAAATAAACTAGACAATTTTATCACCTTGGTTGATTTTTATTTTCTTTCATACTGTGCATTAACTGTAATAAATAAAACCAACAAACTGTGAACTTTTAAATCCTCATCACCTGTCGTATTTGATGGCAAACATTAGTTAAATTACCCACTTTTTCACTTCAAGGGGGCCAATCACATTCAATCGTTTCAGAACCACCCACAAGTTTACTCATTGACATCCATGCATGTATCACTATCGCCAATAGGCAGATTAAGGTCATTTGTACAAAACTTGAAAGGTATTCATGAAGCACCTCCATCACTTTGGCAGTGATCACGTGTGAATTTTGGGGTCATTTGTACAAGTGCTATCTCTTTAAGATGTACAAGTAATTTCAGTATTTAAATTTGCAGTACAGTACATGCATGTGAATCTCTTCATAAAATGAAAAATGTAAATTTTGATTTAGTATACAAGCATGAAACTTCAAACAACGAAGCAAACAAAAATGATTGGACACATCACACTCTGCTTAATCTATCCTATTCAAAATTTGAATTTAATATCATAATTCAAAAATCAAAATTCATTGACCAATCTGCAAAATACCTTTCAACATGCCACACATATATTTACATGCTACACATATATTTACATGCTTGGAAGACCTAATCCTATTAAACTTTACCTCTTCCAGTATAAGTATATTGCAGATTCTAGATCCAAAATGGAATGTTTAATAAATAATCGTGGGAACACAACCCTGCACTTTGTTTAAAAACATCACTTTCCCATAATGGAACTGAGGTGGCTTTACAAAAAAAGGTCTATGTTGTGCTGGTACAAGAAGGCCTTTCAAACTATTACTCATGACCAAGTTCAAAATAATTGACAGTTACAATTATACATTCTTGGAAGATTTTATGTCAGCTTAGGATCCGAGGACATGCATGCCATAAGAAGGTATGTACATGTATGTTATCTATTGTACAGTATCTCAAATGGCCATGATTACATGATTTTTCTTACTCTGTCATTTAGGACAAATTTATCACACCTGCTGAAACCTGTGTGTGTTCCTAAATCCTAATTCTATGTTTCAGAAAAGTTTCAGCCATTTTCACTTTTCAGTTTAATAAAAGTTTTCAATAGGATTGTATAACTAGTATGTTGCATGTACAGTGTATACATTCTCTATCATTTACAAACAATGTTTGAACACTGACCATTTCTTATGTGTTTTAGGCTGAGCAGGACTGATGGGTTGAAATTTATTAAAGCATACATGATCATAAATCATAAAATAAAAGTATTCAAATAAATGGTTTAAAAAATGTTGGGGGGGGGGGGGGGGGGGTGGTTCACTTTTCTTGCATATTTGAAAAGATCCATGTACTGTCTAACATTCTTTCATGGTCATAAAAGTACATAAAGTTAAATCATTCTCGGAATGTAAGAGAGATGCCTGAAAGTTTAAACAACAATAAACTGTGTTGAGTACCAGATAAATGAGAATCTTGCTTTACTCTAAATTTTGCAAACTACAAAACTAAACCCTCAAGCGTACTTGCTCATCTGTTTTTATATAAGGTACAGAAATATGAAATGAACTATGCTTAGTCTATTTTATTTTGCGATGGCAGCTGTTTGAAGAGGTTTTAAACATCCTGTGGAAACAGGCATTATATCCGTACATCCTAGAACGGATAAGGAATCGCAAAGTTAGATTATGATAAATATAAATTGTACATGTACTACAAATATATCAAACAGGGGCATCTCAGGAAAATTGATATGCAGTATTGCGTGCACTCTAGTCCACTCCATCTGTCACTTTACTGTCATGATTCTAACTAGCCATGCACAGTCCTGTGGGACTTTACTGAAATTACATTATCAGTCCTCTTGGTAGATCACAAGTTGTGTGTGTTCTGCAATTCCGTAAACTCTTCTAGTCCACTCCTGGCAAGTTATCTTAGTGAAAGCAACTGTTTGCTCTTTAGTTTTGAAGTCATCTCGGCTTTTCGCAGGGCAAGTCCTCTCAACTTTGCCTGGTACAGACGCTCCTTCAAATTTGCCATCTTGGAATCAGCCGACGGTACTGCGGCTTGCTCCCCTTCGTGAGATGCTGGTTTGTTTTCTTTCCCTGGCTGGAAATGAACATGCTTCTTGGTCTTCAAGGTAGTTGGGTGCATGCCTTCAAGGTACTCTGGAAATGTACAGAAGGGAAAAGGGGGATGAAAGTGAAACACAATTAAACATACTGGTATAACTAGTCATCTTGTGATAATCTTCTTTTTCAGAAATTAAAATTTTGCTCTAACGGCTTTGCAGTGGTCTGTTCTTAAAAAAAAATGTATACCGTATGTAAAGAAAATGTTTTTCCCATGTCATGTAGTAGAGTGCATTTTGGTTTGATATGATATAGATCATATTTACATTTTATTCAAAGCACTGATCAAATATCTAGATCAAAAATGTATGTCCATGCTATGGCTGGGGATATTGATATTGTAGATGAATTCACAGTGTGTCTTAAAGTATTGAATAGCATTACATGTAATAATTACAATTAAATCTTTTGTATAGGGCAGTTGCACTCAAAAGGAATTAAAGTAGACCCAATTTATTATTCTTTGATGCCTTTTATTTCTCAAATTCAATGCAACCGACACCATGAATCGAAAATAAATAAAAAACTAAATGACATAAACATGAAAATATAACGGATTGTGAAAGATAAAAAGAACATGAATGTATGCTGGAAAGAGCTATTTGATCCCGATCCCGATTACTGATCATCTGATTAAGTTCACACACATCATATAATGTAGTAAATGTACATACTGTACAAATGACAACTGCCTCTAGATCAGAAAATTTAATGTAACATCCTAATGCACAATATGACGCATACAGTGTACTGGTAACCATTTTTATGATCCTCTTAGGTTATATCATAGATCTGACACCATCTACATTTTACCATCACCATTTACATGTTTCTGCTTTTTAGGCCTATTTGCCTCTTTTGTTGGAAATACATGTAATAATTACTGATCAGAGGCACAACTTATAAAAATTTAAAAACTTAAAAATTATAATTGTAGAAAAACACACATGTATCAAAATATTGCATTTTTATTTGGTATTGCACTAGATCTAATTACAAATTCACTACACAATGCCTTGAATTTCTTTGTCTTGATGTGAGCTTTGTATCTGAAGAAGGTAAAAAGGATCTATATGGACCTTGCTTGTGTCCTCTAAAAATTTTCTTTTCTTTTTTAATAATCATTTGAAAGTTCTTGCATTTCCTTTTCTCAGCTTTTGAACTAGCAACTTCATCATATGTTGATATCACCTTTATAGTTGCTTGCATAAATCAGTCAGAGAATAAGATACATTTAATGCAATTATTAATTATTTACAATGCCCTAAGTTC